>JAJOZX010003111.1:355000-581080 GCA_023014485.1 Bathynomus jamesi
ATAATTTACCTACAACTGAAGTGAGACTAATGGGACGATAGTTCCCTGGACTTTCGTGATCCCCTTTCTTAAAGATATGGGTCACCAGGCACCTGGCCCGTCTCCAACGATCTGTTGAAGACTGTAGCCAGGTGGGGAGCCACATGGTCGCGCACCTCTCGCAACACTCTGGGGAGAAACTGGTCTGGCCCAGGAGCCTTAAACGTGCTTAGTTTGTTTATTCTATCGCAACGACTGTCGCGGTACATCGAACACTATCCAGGCCAGCACCTTCGTGCCTGACGCCTGGCTCTGGGATGACGCGGGTGTCCTCCCTGGTGCTCCCGGAAAGTATTCATTAAGCACATTAGCGATGTCCACGTCGGAGGTCCGCAGAACGCCGCTTCGGGCCTTTAACGGACCTATCATGCTTCTAATGGGTTTTCTACTATTAACATAACTGAAGAACTCCTTAGGGTTCCCCTTGCAGAGGCTTGCCACCCGTAGTTCTTCGTCACGTTTCGCTAGAGAGTGAGAGAGAGAGAGAGAGAGATCTGCCAGACGCGTAAGAAAGCTCTTAGTCTTTGCACCTGGCTCAGATGGTCTTAATCCGCCAGTTGGCTTAATCCGCCAATTGACTTAGAAGGCTTAGTCTGGCTTAGAAGGCATACATGTCTTGTTCAGGGGTAGGTGTATATTACTAGTTTTTTAATTGCCAGATAACACCATTTAATTATTTAATTAATGCTGGCTGAGAAGGCGTAACCAGCCACTTTGTAGAGTATATATATATATATATATATATATATATATATATATATATATATATCTGCAGGGTGTCCCATAAGTCCGGCATCATTGGAAAAATAATAAAAAAAGGCAAAACAAAAACTTTTATTTACAGAACGTGCTCAGTATGTCCACCATTGTTTTCAATACACAAATTCAGACGTGATACCCAGTCAGCAAGCACACGGTGAATGATGTCAGGAGTAATGGTGTCACATGCCCCAATAATGCGCTGCCGCAAATGTTCAACACTCCTAATTTTCTCTGCGTATACCAGCGCTTACAAGTGGCCTCAGAGATAAAAATCTAGTTGCGTGAGATCCGGGCTTCTAGCTGGCCATTCCACAGGCCCTCGACGTCCTATCCAATGACCAGGGAATTGTTGGTACAGGTATTCCCTTACTTGGGTGCTGTAAAGTGCAGGAGCGCCGTCTTGCTGGAACCATGTTGGGAAATTTCCTTCTTCGTTCAAGACACTGGGAAATGCTTCTTCCTTGAGCATACGTAGGTAGGTGCCTCCAGTGACATGTTCATCGAAAAAAGAGGGGGCCTATGATGCGATCCTTCCAAATGCCACACCATACCATCACCGGAGATGCACCTTGTTCCTTTGAAGAGGTATACCAGTGAGGGTTGTTTTGAGACCAGTAGCGGGTGTTCTGTCGATTTACCTCACCATTTCCATAAAAAACAGCCTCGTCACTGAATAGAATGGTGGACGGGAAATTGGCATCCCGAGCATCAGAAAAATATGAATTATGGTTTGTAGAAATAGAAAAATATGAATTTCTCCTATGATGCCGGACTTATGGGACACCCTGTGTATATATTGTAGCAACCGTTTGTATATACAACCAAAAGAATTAAATAAAATACCATTTCATCATTCTGTTTATTTAGACGAATTATTGGGATTAAATTCATGAAATATATAGAAAAAATATACAATCAAAATAGTTCATTCTATACACAGTTTAAACGAGGAATATATATATATATCAGTGGCGACTGGCGTATAGGAGCGATGGAGCGGTCGCTCCCCCTTGCTTGAAACGATAAATATTAATTTAACAGATAAAAAATATATTAATTTTAAGATATTAAAATAAATATTCTTGAAATATATTTTAAAAATTCATGTGGCATATCATGATTCATGAGGCATTTTGAGTAAGCCTTCATACAGTACATAATATTCTAAACTTATAGCATAGCTTCAAATAGCGTACCGCTGTTTGAATACAAAAAATATTGCAGCCGAATGGAGCGATAGATTTTTCGCTCAAATAAATATAAATTATATTTTACTGTTGTAATGAAAATATAAGTACAATCGCGAATTTTTTTATAAAACTTTATTTTTACTAATAGTTACTTCAGTAATAATGATATAAGCCATTTATATGTATTTTATTAAAATTATTACTTATTTGTAATTAACTAGAATTGTACGTCTGGCATAGCCGCATATGTTAATACAAGTACAGTACTCTTGTGAGCGGCAGTTGGATTCGCACTAGAATATTGTGAGTCCGTGTTGTCGTTAAGTGGTACATTATTATAGTCAAATTTATTCAACAATTATTTTTATATTTTATTAAAATATTTTTTTAATACAAATTTATGGCTTCTTTTGACATATAAGTACCGTACGGAAGCACCATGTGATTGTTTATGTACTACAATTCTAAAAATTATAAATTTTATGAAATCGCACCCCCATACATTTATACCACGAGTCGCCACTGATATATATATATAATATATATATATATATATACACAATAAAAAACAATAATAATAATAGTATAAGAAATATACAAGTTGAACGAAGAATATATATATAATCCAAAAATAATAATGTAAGGAATACACAGTTTTAAACGATGGAATATAAATATCAAAATAATAGTGCAGGAGAAATCTATATACACATATTTATTAAATAATTAAATATATAGAAAATAAATATACTGCAAAACAATATACATCAAAATAGTACAGGAGAAATCTCTATCCACATTTATATTAAATAATAAAATTAACAAATAAATATACTGCAAAACAATATACATCAAAATACATACAATTTTTGTTCTACGGCGCTTAACTAAAATACTGAACTCGCACGTGATCGAGTCTACAGTTACATCACTGTTGCTATGCACTACACAATAAATAAGATTTAACATTATTTCACCGCTCAAGGTATGTGGATGCCTATATTCGATGTAAAGGGCCTTCAATTCCTTCAATACTATTTTTCTGCCCACTTTACATTTGGTTGGCAAGTTATCACTCTTTAAACACGGACAGAATACAATCAAAAGCACGCACAATGAGGGCATCGTCAGCCACAACATCATTATTAAATTCAAGTTTATAGACACTCCTTTCCAATCGAGGGTTTATTCTTTCCGATCCCAGCCTTTCTACCGTGAACTCTTCTTCACAATGCATATCGGCAGTTGAACTAATCTTCTCAGTCGTAACGACAGCTGCTGATTATATAAAGAAACAGTTCTTTAGGGTGAACGGTGTAGGTGAGCACAGCCTTGTACCGCTCATGTCCTTTGTACCAAAGTTCATGATATTTCGAAGATCCTAAACCTTTTAAATAAGCATCCAGTTCTAGCCAAACCATTCTCGCCTTGTTCAGTCCTACACTCGGTAAACCCGTCGAGCAGAGCGGTGTATGCGTATTCAAGAACCGTATCAAAATATATCATATCCGTAACACGTGCGTCAAATATAGGGTTTAGCTTGCGGAAACCGACGATTTCAAACATTCTGTCGAGGATGAATCGGTTTCGTGTAGGGACAAGAACGGTATTATCAGACGCATTCTTCCACATCAGCCGTATATCAATGCATATCAGATCGCTATTTATACACAACGTACAAACAATGGCATATGAGCTGGTATCACTAATCTGTTCTATTCTGGTACCTACACCTACAGATATTTTATAACGATCCTCGCTCCACTTCTCAACTATCACTTAGACTCTATTCATCTCCTCAACACTTAAATAAATAACATTCCGTTTACCAGAGTTTGTTTGTCTACAAATTGTTTCCAGTACATAGTTAACGGCACAGGATTTACTCCTAAACACACGCAATGACTTCGTCATGGATACATCGTATACAGCATTGAGAATGCTGCTCAAAGGAAGCTCCATCGTATTCTATTTTGAGGAGTGCACGTCCAGTCGGTTCAAGCTCTGAGATGACTATGAGCCAGAGGCGGGCAGATCGGCTCGACGGGAGGTGCGGAGGAGTGAGTCACACCATAAGTTGATGATTCGTGTACGGTATTGTTCAAACGTTAAAGAGTCGTGTGGATACTTGTACCCCATTATACTAGGCATTCGTTTAGAGAATTTTTCCGACACATGAAGTAATATCGGCTTTATTGTTTTATTACTCCTACTCCCCAGAATGCGCACCAGACATTTTTGTTCAGGGGGATTCTCACGAACTAAACACATTTTATTCACACTCCGGCGCACTATTTGAGAGAAACATGTGCCCATATTTATCCTTTTTGCTTAGCAGGCGATACTCTTTCCTAAATTCTATTAAAAACTCACGCAGGCCTTTAGCCACAACCTCACTGAAAACCTCGTCATAATATTTATTAATGTAGTGGTAAAGTATTTGAGACTATCCATTATGACAAGATTTACATTCTCAGCCGCAGGATAAGAGTACTCGGTATGATGCAGCATGACATAATACCGCTTGTCATAACACTCATCAACAAGACTCACTAACCATACCCGTTACTTCTCTTCTGCACATGTTTCTTCCACTTCACGGTATATGTAAGCTTTTTTACACTTTAGTCCTACAACATAGTCCATTACATCGTTTGTACTACGAAATCAATCATGGCTCTCGCCAGAATAGCCGTAGCGTATTTGAACCTCTTGTTCCTCAAGCTTCGCATTGTTCAATGTAGCCTTAAGAGTCTCAAGGGAGGGTGAAATAGGGAATCTTTGAGTGTTCACCACATCTTCACACTCTATCGAATACCACTTCATAACCATTGAGCACGCAATAATAAGAGTAACCATCACTATTTATCGTCTACGTGAGATTTCTTAAAATACACGTCTGAGATCCAGATCTTGCTGCGGTAGAGATATGCCCAGATCGTAGTAGGAGTCACGTGACCAATGATCGATCATATAGGGACCGGAGCTTAGGACTTTTTCTGTACATACACACACATACAATTATTTCAGACTACTGAAGCTTGCCAACTGAAGTATCGAAACCTGAAAATCCTCTTATGCATGTGGTTTCACTCACTCTGGATACTTTTAGCAAATCTATGATGCCTCCTGTTAATAAAGGCTTTATTCAACAATTCAGTTACCATCAAGGGCGTTCTTTTTTAACTCAAATAGCATCTTACTTTTCTACTGGAAACATTCCCGTTTGCCCCTTTCTTTGTAATAAAATGAGTAATGGATTTGTTCAACCAGTGAGTTTTCCTCCTTATGGTGTTCAAGATGGGAGTTTTGCCGCACCCTATAATGAGTCCATGATACACCCATCCAACGTTGTTGATCCATTTAATTTTTATTGCAACAAACAACCTAACTCTAGTCCTCAAAAGAAACCACACAAATTAAACCCGGAAGCTGCGGAATACATTCCGAAAACGATGAAGACTCACAAGTCACAACTGAATTTGAAACCTATGTCACAAGATATATTGGATAAAAATGAACACTGTACAATGGATGCAAATATTACGGGCGAGAGAGTTCCCGTTAATTCTCAATCCGAATTTGGTTTCATAAAAGAAGAAGGGAGTTCTCTGAAGTCTAAAAGTGAAGATAATTTGGTTACTGTACACTTTATTAATGAACCTCTTAAAATCAACCAACCATATTTACCTCGTAGTGTTATAAGTAAATCACGGTCATCATCAGATGCTGGTATGAATACTGCAAAAGTTTTGGAACAATGGTATATGACTTCAACAAACAAACAAACAAACAAAACATCTTTATTTTGCCTGCGGATCATTCACAATCCACAGCCATTTAATCTAACATACAAGTACTATCTTACTTATACACTGAACTTAATACAAAAATAAGGCCAACATAGCCACTTAACCTAGCATACTGGCATATTGTTTGATTAATTATCTGACAATTTTATGTGTATTGTTATTACATGAGACATCTTATAACACTTATAACATTTACTATAACATAGCCACTTATTATAACACAACTTAATATGCATATATAATCTTTGCTACATTACAAAAATAAGGTATTGTAAACCAGCAATTGTCTGAACCAAGACTGCCATATAGGTGAGAAGTACACAGTATCTGAAGACCGGACATTGTACAATAACACATTAGAGCTGTTTTGGACCCTAGTAATGAAATTATATATATTTCCCGGATTAACATTTGGCTGGTAGGTAGGTTACGCGTAGTAAACTGGCACTGCACCATTTTGGTTCCCTACGTAGCATACGAAAAATAATATTATAAGCAACAGAGAGTTTATTCATAGTAGTTTTTGTATAGTTCCAACAGAGATGGGATATGTACAATGCAGTACAGTAAGTTCTAAAAAGATAAGTTTTAACTGATTCTGAACACACACCAAATTTTCTTACTAGCATGTTACTCTGTACATACAGCTTTTTACGTTGCTTCTCAATATCGAGTTCATCTCGCATCTCGCAGCTTCTGGCCATTCATTTCAAAAGACCCACATGATACATGTTTCAGTAGATTACACCTAAAAACCAAAATACAACGCTTTGACCCATTATAGGTGATGTTATTTTCTATACCATACTGTTCACATATCTCTAATAGTACTCTCATCCCATGGGGAGAGGGTGACAGAAGAACAAGGTCACCAGTATACATTAAATGATTAATTGTTTCCTTTCCAATGACACAGCCAGTACGTGCAGTTTTTAGTTAATTGGTAAGGTCATCCATGTACATACAGAAAAGATAGGGTGATAATATACCTCCTAGCCTAACACCATTAGTTACCTTAAAACCTGGTGATACAGTGCTTTTCCATCTTACAAACATGGTCAACTCTGTATACCAGAATGCAAGTATCCTAAGTATATATTTAGGTACCCTTCGACACAAGAGTTTCTTGAAAAGTTTGTGATGGTTAACTATATCAATTGCTTTTGATGCATCGGAAAACAGGAATATACATTGCTACTTGACATCTTGTACTTTAGGGGAGCACCGACAATTCAGCGCAGGACAATTCAGCGCCGACAATTCAGCGCCGACAATTCAGCGCAAAGACAATTCAGCGCAAGACAATTCAGCGCCGACAATTCAGCGCAAGTCAGTACAGTTAAAAGTTTAGTTAAAAATAATAAAAATAAATCGCAATAAATAAAAAAGAGAAAAATTTGTGTATATATATATATATATGCTAAATTGGGTCTGTATCGAAGGAGTGACATTTCAAAGGAGTGACATAACAAAGGAGTGACATAAATACCGTAACGAAGGAGTGACATAACGAAGGAGTGACAAATCGGAGATAAAATTCAAAGGAGTATAATTATTAAAATTTTATTTCAAAAAACAAAATTTGTTAGAATTGTTAAAATTAAGATTTTATTTCAAAAACTAGAAACCTAACCTAACCTAACCTAACCTAACCTAACAGTTGCAAGCCTCTCTTCCCTCTGGATTTGTTCTTTCTTCTTCTTTGTTGGTATTTTCGCGCTGAATTGTCTTGCGCTGAATTGTCTTGCGCTGAATTGTCTTGCGCTGAATTGTCTTGCGCTGAATTGTCTTTGCGATGAATTGTCTTGCGCTGAATTGTCGGCGCTGAATTGTCCTGCGCTGAATTGTCGGGTCACGACTTTTTAGGACGGCTTCCTTTAGCATATAAATACACATGTCAGTACCATGTTTCACTCTAAAGCCAAACTGATTGTCATAAGTCTGCAAGTAAGTACTTATCTCATTACAAATGACATATTCTAACACCTTATAAAGTATACTGGCAAGGGCTAT
Organism: Bathynomus jamesi; assembly: GCA_023014485.1. Classification (NCBI taxonomy): domain Eukaryota; kingdom Metazoa; phylum Arthropoda; class Malacostraca; order Isopoda; family Cirolanidae; genus Bathynomus; species Bathynomus jamesi. The sequence goes on from JAJOZX010003111.1 coordinate 362,817, forward strand.
TGGCCTATCACAGTCCTGCGATGTTTTTGTTGTCCGAAATATTTTATCACTTATATAGTAATTTTTGCAAGCTGATTCCGAAAATAATGTTAATTTTTCGCCATCACGTACAGATTTTCACAAAATGTCATATTTCATATTACATATATATAGGTAATTTTCATCAAATTTTGATTATAAACAACTGCCTATAAATGATTAAAAAATGTTTGGTTTCACCAAGACATCAAAGAAATGAGAAGACATATCAGGGAAAGTGTGACATCAGCATGATGGCTGATTACTGCTGGATGTTGAAACGGGATACTCCAGAATTATTACATAAAAGAAAAGTAACACCGCGTACATTCTAGACTAAAAAGCATAGATCTCACAAAAAAAACTCATGACAAATAAAGATGAATTTGTACTTGACGTTAATAGTCTTCTTTCTTTTTAAAGTTGTTTGCATTTGTAATTTGTATAACAAAGCGAAATAGGTACCTAATGTAAATTGAAATAAATATTTATTTATGTTGTTGTTTTTCCCCTTTCAGTTTGCAGAAAATCCTTACGTGATAGAAAAAAATGGACACATTATTCGAAATCAGCGTAGTTGAATTATATAAAATCAGTTATTAGTAAGAAAGCATCTCTTACAAAGTTTTCATTCGCAGGCCTGTGATTAATTAATTATTAACTGGCAACAACAAGAAGTTAAATCTAATACAAAGATATCGCAAGAAAACTCTACTGATAACCTTCTTCCTATGAACCAGCCAGATTCAACGTCAACTGCTTCATGTACCGATTTATCTGATAGTTGGCTTAGTAAGTCTCTCGCATATCCGTCAAACATGAATAATTCAGAAGTTTCGGGACAGTGTAATGTACGTTCATCAGTTAAATCCAGTTCATTATCAGAACAAGGAAAAAGCTGTCTCAAAAATTCTGAGAGTAATCATAACATTGTTTGCAATGATGAAAGTGACTTTAGGAAAGATGATAGAAATAGTGTTGACAAAATTGAAGAAGAGTTAAAAATCGTGAACCAAAGGTGGAATGATGAAAATGTAAAAGGTTGGGTAGTAAAGTACGCCACCAAAAGTTAAATTCTGTGATAATGTTCGAACTTACTCCGTTGTTGATTACTGTAGAAGGGGTCCTTGGGAAGAGTGCGCTCGGGACAGATTAAGATTTCAGAGACGAATTGTAGAAACTGAATCTAGTTTAAACCCTGTACATTGACGGAAAGTATTTATTAGATTGCAATCTTTAAAATGATTTCTTTTCCTTTATTTTTTTGTGATATTTTAAATATTCCACTTTTTTTCACAACCTATTGGACTCCATTGTATGAAGCTTATAAATGTTTTGGAATTTATTATCGCTAAAGCAAACTACTTGAGTAATTCCATTTGTGTACATTTACATTCTTTTAGAGAGGTTAAAAAAATTTTTTTTCCCAAAAAGTATGCTAGTTTTAAAGAATTTTAATCACCGTTTTACAATTGCGAAAAAAGGTTCGTCAGAAACAAAGAGCACTTGAAGCCAAAAGTTTACGAATTAGAAAATTCTCCATCTTTTGTTTTTAATAAAAATAGTGTACATTTTTCAAAATTAAACTAAAATGAATAGTAATTTTCGCTTATTTTGATATATATATATATATATATATATATATATAAATATATATATTTATTTATTTCTCGGCAAACTTTTTATTGCTGCAACTTTACCTTTCATTTGAAATTATGTAGGTTTCTAACTTTTAAATCACTTAGATAACATGTTATGCAAGTTCCATACATCGAATGCCATAGCTGCGGGTGACTTCAACACCAATTTGCAATCTGGAGCAATCTCTCATAAATTTTTAAACCTAATGAATTCTTTCTATCTTAGTCACACTATTACCAAACCTACTCGAATCTGCAACTATGGTAATCAAATAACAGAATCTACGATTGATAATATATTTGTAAATAGCAATGCCCTCGTAAATTCTGGAAATATAACCACAAACATCAGTGATCATTTTCCTACTTACGCTATATACAACAACATTGTTCAGGTTGTGGATAAAACAACTAATGATTACAGAATATTCTCTGAGATTAACAAAATAAAATTTATTGGGGTGTAGAAAATACTCGATTTGACTGTGACGAACCTATGAATGACCCAGATCATATGTTTCAGTTCTTCTATGACACTTTATTCCATATTTTTTTAATATTTGCTTTCCTTTAAGGAGAAAAACAGTTTCGCCTAAAAGTGTCGCAAATCCATGGATCGTTCCAGGAATTATCACTTCAATAAACAACAGAGATAAATTATTCAAATTGTAATTACAAATCAAAATTCCTAAAGTACAATATACTCAATACAGAAACGAATTAACTAAAAAAATAAAAATTGAAAAATATAACTATTATAACAATCAATTTTCCAAACATAAAGGAGACATGAAAAAGACTTGGACAACCATAAAAAGTCTTCTCGAAAACCAAATTAAGAAAATTTCAATAGAGAAATTAAATGTTGATGATAAAGAAATTACACAGGCCTGCGAATGAACTTTGTAAGAGTTGTTTTCTTACTAATAACTGATTTTATATAATTCAACTACGCTGATTTCGAATAATGTGTCTATTTTTTCTATCACGTAAGGATTTTCTGCAAACTGGAAGGGAAAAAACAACAACATAAATAAATATTATTCATTTCAATTTATATTAGGTACCTATTTCGCTTTGTTATACAAAATGCAAGTGCAAACAACTTTAAAAAGAAAGAAGACTATTAACGTGAAGTACATATTCATCTCTATTTGTCATGAGTGAGTTTTCTTGTGAGATCTATGCCTTTTAGTCTAGAATGTACGCGCTGTTACTTTTCTTTTAAGTAATAATTCTGGAGTATCCAGTTTTAACATCCAGTAGTAATCAGCCATCATGCTGATGTCCCACCTTCCCTGATATGTCTTCTCCATTTCTTTAATGTCTTGGTGAAGCATTGTTTAATCATTTATAGGCAGTAGTTTTTAATAAAAATTTAATGAAAATTTCTTACGTATGTAATGGAATATGATATTTTGTGAAAAATCTGTGCGTGATGGCGAAAAATTAATATTATTTTCAGAATCAGCGTGCAAACATTACTATCTAAGGGATAAAATATTTCTGACAACAAAACTATCGCTCGCAGGCCTGTGTGATGATACTTCTACCGCAGGGTCTTTAAATATACATTTTACTTCAATAGCGGATAAGCTTTGCTCACAATTACTAAATAATGATCACTCACCTCTAGAATATATGCCACCCAGCTCACTAAATTCATTTTCCTTTGTTCCTGCTACCTCTACTGAGGTGCGGAATATTGTTGGTAAATTAAAAAATACAAAAAATAACATTCATAACATTCCTGTACCTATATTGAAATTTGTTAAGGATAAGATATATGTAATGTTGGCTAAAATTACACCGGTCTGCATGAAAATCGATTTCTTTATTTTGAGTTGTGATTCTGAAGCAGTTCGCTGCGCTGAATTAAAAAATGCTACCACTTTTTTTCTATCACCCACAGTTTTAAAGTTATTAGCAAAACAATTTTGGGGCGTTTTGTAATTTTTTACCTTTTTTATCTTTAATTAATTTCGTTTTTTCATATTTTTCAGATAGATAATTCTAACATTACGTCTTTAAAATTTTAATAATGGCTTCTAGAGGATGTACCCATAGTCCAGACATATTTTGTTATATTTGTGGTCGGTATGTTCTTGTAAAACAAAGGACAAATGTAACGACCTTCATTAAGAGAGGTTATCATGCTTATTTTGGAATTAAATTAGGAGATCAAGACAAAAGTTGGGCTCCACACAAGGTTTGTCTTACGTGTGTTTCGACACTAAGGAATTGGAGCAAAGGTAAAAAGAAAAGTTTGCCATTTGGGATCCCTACGGTATGGCGCGAGCCTAGAAACCATACCGACGACTGCTACTTCTGTTCTTGCAATGTTAAAGGTTATAATGCAAGGAATAAAGAGAGCCTTCAATACCCAAGTCTTCCATCTGCAATAAGGCCGGTACCCCATTGTCCAGAAGTTCCTATTCCACGCCCACCCGAGAGTCTGGATCAATACAATTCAGATTCTGATTCAGCTCCAAATCCAGACAATGATGATGTTTATGAACAGCCAACAGCTGACCGAGATCCTCCTAAACCATTAACCCAAGCCGAACTAAATGACTTAGTCAGGGATTTGAATCTGCCTGAGGGCTCTGCAGAACTTTTGGGGTCTAGATTGCACGAGAACAATTTATTGGCATCCGACACATACTTCACTTGGTACAGAAATCGTGAGAAAGACTTCGTGCCTTTTTTCGAAGAAGATGGTCCCTTGGTATTTTGCAAGGACATCACAGGATTAGTGTGCAAGCTAGGCATCGAATACCAAACCAGTGACTGGAGGTTTATAGATTCCTCTAAAAGCAGTCTAAAAGGAGTGTTACTGCACAACGGTAACAAATATGCATCAATCCCAGTGGCCCATTCTACTCATTTAAAAGAGACCTATGATAACATGAAACTGCTTCTGGAAAAAATTCACTCTCAAAATCACAGCTGGATATTGTGTGGGGATCTCAAAGTCCTTTGCATGTTACTTGGGCAGCAATCAGGATACACTAAGATGCCATGTTTCATCTGCGAATGGGCTAGTCGAGCACGTGACCAGCACTGGAAGAGGAAAACTTGGCCTCCTAGAGAGAATCTTACCCCAGGATCAAAGAACATTTTACATGAACATCTAGTTGAACCAAATAAAATCTTCCTACCACCCTTGCACATTAAGTTAGGCTGGATGAAGCAGTATGTCAAAGCATTGAATAGAGAAGGTGAGTGTTTCAAGTACATTTGTTCAAAATATCCAAAGATTAGCTACGAGAAAATAAAGGAAGGTGTTTTTATAGGTCCTCAGATTAGAAAGTTATTGACAGACGATCATTTCCTGAACACAATGACGAATAAAGAAAAAGAAGCATGGCTTGGTTTCAAAGATGTTGCTGAAAACTTCTTGGGAAACTACAAAAGCCAAAATTATGAAAGACTGGTGGAAAATATGCTTAAAAAGTTTTGCGCCTTAGGCTGCAACATGAGCCTGAAAGTTCACTTCTTATTTTCGCATCTTGACAGTTTTCCCGAAAATCTCGGAGGTGTCAGTGAGGAGCAAGGGGAACGATTTCACCAGGACATCAAAACCATGGAAAGAAGATATCAAGGAAGATGGCATACAAATATGATGGCGGATTACTGCTGGTGTCTGCAACGAGATCAGCCTAACGCACAGCATAAGAAAACATCAAAGAAGCACCGGTTTAGTCGTCATTAGTCAGATCTACCTTCGTAGTCTTAAGTCTTTGGAATAAGTCCTGAAATGTTTGCAAGTAAAGAAGGTAAATATATTTTGTTTCTTTCAGTTATTTTTTTATTCTTTCATAAACAAGCAATATGCTTGTCCAAGAGCTAGGAGCTATTTAATTCTGCTTTAATTAGGTTTTACTCTATCACCTAAAGATTTCGTGCTACAAGGGGTGTTGTAATACCTCATCTGTCCCCAAATGTAACCACCCATTGATGGGAGGGGAGAGAGTATTTTGCTGGGAACGGGAGTGGTTGTTATATATATTTACCCTACATTATTATGTAAGCGTTACTGTAGTCTATAACAACAAAATTTATGGTTTAGCATGTGCAATCTAATGTTGGTCTCGATAAGATGGTTCACATTTGTGGATAAGTGGGGGATTTATGACACACCCTGTAGTAGGAAAACCATACGTGATAGGGAAAACTAACTATATTTTTTAGATCAGCGGACTCAAATTATATAGAATCACCAACTAGTTTGCAAAAATCGATCGACAAGTTTTCAAATGTGTACTGGTGTTATCAATCGAAGTATTTCCAAAATAATATTCCCATCAATGTTAAAACATGGTTGTATAACACCCCTTTTTAAGGGGGGTGATCCTACACTGTCAACAAATTACAGACCGGAGTGTTCATTATCTGTATTCAGCAAAGTTTTGAAAAATTGTGAAAAGTAGAATGCAGCGATATTTAGAATCCTGCAATTTATTATCTCCAAATCAATATGGCTTCCGTAATAATGAAACGATGGAAATGGCTATTTTAAATCTTATGGATGCAAATACAGCTGAAGAGAACAAAGAAATAATTATATCAATATTTATGGGTTTGAGTAAGGCATTTGATGTAATAGATCACAATATTCTACTTAATAAATTATATTGTTACGGCCTTAGAGGAGCAATCAGTAATTGGTTTAAAAATTATTTGTCCAATTTTGTATCAGTAAATAAGGATTGCTCAACTAAATCGCTTGTCAAACATGATGTGTCACAGGGCTCAGTTCTGAGTCCACTGTTATTTTTATTGTATATGAATGACCTTCCACGCTCATCTGACAGACTGAACTTCATAATGTTTGCAGATGATACACCTGTCTCTTTTTCTTGCAAAGATGTTAATTCAGCTAAGAATATATTTAATTCAGAATTCATCAGTGTAATGAAATGGTTGACCACCAATAAACTCTTCCTAAATACAGTACCAGTAAAACAAAGTTCATGATTTTACTAACAAAAGAAATGTATATTTTGATGAACTTAATTTTAATGAAATCACTATAAAGGAGTGTACGTTATCAAAATTTCGTGGTGTAATGCTAGATAAGAATTTGCAATGGAGTGATCATGTAAATTATATCGCGAAAAAGATTTCAAGGAGCGTTGCTATAATGTTTAAACTTAGAAATGTAGTCCCTAAACAGGTTTTATTGACTCTTTATCATGCTCTTGTTCTTCCTTATATAACGTACTGCACCCTTGTTTGGGGAAACTTCGCTAACAACGCATGAAACGGTATCTTTGTCATCCAAAAAGAGCAATAAGGTTATTTATCTGATGGTGATTTCCATGATCACTCGAGTACATTATTTAAAGAGCTAAACCTACAAAAGCTTAATGATGTAATCAAACTGGCACTTTTTATTTTTATTTACACGTATAAGAACAAAATCATTAATTTACAATGGGTAAATAGATATTTTTTAATTCATCAAGAAATCCATTCGTATCAGACCAGAAATAGATCAAAGCTTGTTATACCTCATTTGTCTTCATCTCAAAAAACACCCATTTTCATTGGATTGAAACTATGGAACGACTTAATTGCCGATATAAAAAATATTGTGAATGTAAATTTGTTTGTTACAACGAACTTTTACCCGAATGTCAGTTACACACAAATCGCCAATAAAAAAATGAATGAAAGAAAATTGTGAAACCATGAAATTATTGAAAGTTATTTTTGTTAGTTACTGCTTAATTGATAGCTTCAGAGAACGGAAGTTCTTGAAGAAAATACACTATAAAAAAAGTAGAAGTAACATTTAAATTCAAATTTGGATTTCGGCGCGGCTAATATATAAAAATAGATTGTACAGTTATAATTTTAAGAGTCTGAGACATTTTTCAATGGACATATATCAATTTTAGATCTAAAATCATAGCACCAATGAAAAATGTCGTGGTTGATCTTCATTGTTTTTTTTTAAATCAAACATAAGTGTGTGTGTGTGTGTGTGTGTGTGTGTGTGTGTGTGTAGGGTTATACGAATATACAATGTATCCCGGTGGTGTAGTGGTTAGCATTGCTGAGAGAGGAGAGCAGGTTTGTGGGAGGAAAACAAAGGTTATCCAAGGTACTAATAATGTTTCGACTTTTTAATATAATCTTTTTAATGTTCAGAGGTACTAAAAGTGGTATCTCATAAAACAAAATTACCCACTACATCTCTAAATTATCACAAACTCGAGACCTTACTTATACCCAGTTGCCTACGCAAACACCAGAAACTGGAAATGCATGAATTTAATAGTGCCAACATTTTTTGCCTGCTTCTGCCTGGAACAGACAAATCTTCAATTCAGTATTGCGAGGAGAGAGAGAGAGAGAGAGAGAGAGAGAGAGAGAGAGAGAGAGAGAGAGAGAGAGAGAGAGAGTGTTTATAGGTCATGTTCAGTGAAAAAGATTAATTAAAAACCTGGCGGGTGAGTTGAAAGAGAAAATTAATGAAAAAAAAATTTGGTTCTATATATGTCGCCATTCAACTTAACAATTCAAACGTCTTAAGGAGGTATAATTGTAAGGTCTTGTAGTCAATTTGGTCTTTTATAATTCTTTACAGAACTCGTTAAAATCATTTGTCATTCACGTTAAAAGTAAATGGGAAAACTAACTCGTGAACAGATAAAAAGACAATGATACAGTTTACTTGCCTTCCCAGCTCTTAATAGCCGATACTGACAAATGTTACTAGTTTTGTGCATCAGAGTTGAGATGCTTATGTAACTATGGTTCTGGCGAGATGTTTTCGGTTTATTATTAATAAGCCAAACTGTGTACAATAACTGGTTAGTCTCTGGTCTGACTCTTGAAGATCGCTTTTTTTCTTTTTTTTTCTATTGAAACGTTGAGAGAGTTCTAGTCAATATTTTTTTTTTATCTTCGACCCTAATCGTCTCCTGTAAGTAAGAATTATACTACCTTTATTTCACTCAGACGCATTTAATCTGTTTAGATCAAATTCATTTCGAAATGCCTAATATAAATTTTATTTTATTCGCACATAAATAAATGTTACAGTAAACTGCGTTGACAGTGAAATATAATTAACACTATAATTCATCTTTTAATAGTGTTGGCCAACTATCACAAAAATTAAGGTGTTGTAAGTTGTTAGTGTGGACAGGCGAGACAAATTATTTATTAAAATGTTTGTGGAGGAGGGAGAAAGGGATCGGGATGGTGGGGTGGGGGAAGTTAATAATTTAAGATATGGAAAGGTCTGAACTCAAACCCCCCAAAAGTGGAAGAAAAGGTTTTCAGCTGGGGTTGCTGGGTGAGAGAGCGAAGTAGGAGAAACGGAAGTGTATATATATATATATTAAGGTGAAAATTTGTTTAATTAATACGTTGGTTTGAATATTCATTAAATACATACAAATTAAACATTCAGTTTATATTGTTGCCAGGAATCATGCAGAAGCTGTTCTTCGATTCGCCAAAAATTCCTTCAACCGACAAAAATGTGAAATTCTACCCAATTCTTATCACAGGGGCAGTGATTGAATAGTTCCAGTGTCTCTTCTTTAATTTGGGTACACTGTACTATATATATATATATATATGTATATATATATATATATATATATAAGTATACTGCATATATACCTCATAACATGCAGTGTGTATATATATATATATATATGATTAAAAATACCAATGGTGTGGGATAAATGAATGGATGAGTTCGTAAAAAACATGAAAGTGAAATCATTTAATTTTAGAAATAGGCGTTCAGTTTCATTAAGAGTATCTTCATCCCATCTTGCACTCTCATCTAAAATACTCTCAAATGCATCTTTCATAACTTCATGTTGCTTTCTTACAGCTGACACTGCTCTATTTCTATAGCACCACCTAGTTTCACATAGGCTTGTGAAACGTTGAAATTCGAACTCTTAAATAAGCTTTTAATTACAATATAATTTTATTTGTACACATAGCAAAATCAGAGAATTTTGTCACAGAAAGCAGGCGGTCAGAAATGTTCACATACCAAAGTGGCAGGGTTTGTTGCTTGAGGCTAAATTGTTCACATTCAAAGTAGCAGAGGCTAAATTGTTCACATTCGAAAGTAGCAGAGGCTGCTGTTTGAGGATAAATTATTTATAATAAGAATGTCAGACTTGGAAAGTAATTGTGTAGAGACTTCTTCTGAACTATTATTATTTAAGAATATAAAGGGTGATCCACAGAAATGGGAACCAAAAGAAACCCCTGTAACTCTTAAAGTATAAGTCCTTTTATAAAATCATACGCATCATTCGAAAGAGGATAGTTACAAGTTTGTACAGGATTGTATAGGTTTTGACAATACAAGACAAGATAAGATACAAAACAAAATAAAAGTGTTAGTTAAAACTAACCCTTCAAGATGACTGCATGGCTGTGGAACAGCTGCGTTTCATAACTAAGCAATATTATGAGCATGGAAGAAGTGTAGTTTCAGCTCTTAGAAGGTGATTTTGACATCTGAAAATTTGTCTTGAAAGATCTTTGAGCTGAAACTACACTTCTTCCATGCTCATAATATTGCTCAGTTATGAAACGCAGCTGTTCCACAGTCCATGCAGTCATCTTGAAGGGTTAGTTTTAACTAACACTTTTATTTTGTTTTGTATCTTATCTTGTCTTGTATTGTCAAAACCTATACAATCCTGTACAAACTTGTAACTATCCTCTTTCGAATGATGCGTATAATTTTATAAAAGGACTTATACTTTAAGAGTTACAGGGGTTTCTTTTGGGTCCCATTTCTCTGGATCACCATTCTGAGTTCATTCCCATATATATATATATATATATCGTTTAAAGTGTGTATTTCTTATATTATTATTTTTTATTGTATATTTATTTTCTGGATGACAGTGGGAATAAAGAACAAAGGAAACAAGAAACGAAGAAAGGCGAAGTATAAAAATCAAATACCGTCACCCGACGAGTTTTAATAATTAAATAATTAAAATTAATGGTGCTATCTGCAACCTCTCCATATATAGATAACTAAAATAAATATCTGGCAACCCCTCCATATATATAAAAAATAAAAATCTGGCAACCCCTCCATATATATATAAAAAATAAATCTCTGGCAACCCCTCCATATGTAAATAATTAAAATAAATATCTGGTAACCTCTACATATATATAAATAAATAGTGCTATCTGGCAACCTCTCCATATATACCAGATGTTGGTACCCTGACCTATCATTCCGCGCCTGGCGGTCTAGGTGAAAACATGGTCTCTCTCTCTCCTTCGTAGGTTAAAGTTTACCTTCTTAGGTTAGGATACCCCTTTGGGGGGATGAGGCCATCCCACCTTCTCCCCCCAAATTAGGGTCACTTCTTTGGTGGGAGGTCATCTTCCCTCTCCTTCATTACCCCTTTTTTTTGGCATCCTGTGTGGCTGGCACCTTGCACCAATGGGAGAAGTGGGAGGGGTCTTGCAACAAGGAGAGGGGGTATTGCACCAATGGGGGAAGTGGGAGGGGTCTTGCAACAAGGAGAGGGGGTATTGCACCAAGGGGGAAGGGGAGGGTCGTGCAACAATGGGGAAGGGGAGGGTCGTGCAACAATGGGGAGGGGTCTTGCAACATTGAACAACATTGTAAATTGCACCTACCATTTTTCGCCCATACTAATGTGGGGGCTTCCCCCTAAGCTATCATGAGTTTATTAATATATTACGAAAACCATTTTTTTGTTTTGACACGGTATGAAGTTACTGATATTTTGATTCTAGACTATCTAATATTACTATTATCATAAAAACAAAAAATTGTAAGATGAATACGCCACAGAAGGTTTTAGTTAACGCCAAAAAAGACAGCACAAATACGTAAGTTTATTATCGCAGGACGGAATTTCGTACAGTGGTCCCAAAGATATGACTAATTTATTAAATAATTTCTTTTAAAAAATAGTAAGCAACTCGGCAACAGCCATTCCAGAATCAGACAGTCACTGTCAACAATATATGCCAAAACCTACACAAATACATTCTTCTTTGAACCAATTCTACCAAACGAAACCTCGGCCATATTAAAAATCTTAAAAAATAAAAGCTCAATTCAATTCCAGTAAAAATATATGAACTAATATCAGATGATATAGCAAACCCACTCACAAGACTTATGAATAAGTCAATAGCACAAGGTGTATTTTTTGATTACCTGAAGATATCCAGGGTTTGTCCAGTATTCAAATCAGGCGGCTCTGATTCTCCATCCAATTACTGGCCAATCTCCATATTACCAACTTTACGTAAAGTATTTGAAAGAATCGTATACAATAGACAAATTCTTAGCTAAATACGACATCATAGCAAAAACGCAATATGGATTTCGAGAAGGCCACACCACAGAAGACGATATCAACATGCTATTAGAAAATATCTATAAAAACCTAAACTACGAAAAAACAATCTGTTTTCTTCGACCTAGCCAAAGCCTTTGATACGCTTTCACGTGATATCTTGCTAGGTTAATTAAACACATATGGCACAAGGGAACATATGCTAAATTAGTTTAAATCATATATTTCTAATCGTCACCAGTATGTTAAAATAAAAGACATTTCATCAGAATATGCTGTATTGGAAAGTGGGGTTCCACAACGATCTAGCCTTGGACCCTTACTCTTCTTAATACATGTAAATTATTTTTATCGATCAACAACAGTAGACTGTGTTTAATATGCAGATGATACAACACTCACTTCTACACACCACGCTATCAACTACCTAATGAACGAAGTGAACAGAATTTGATCATGTCTATAAGTGGATGTGTGCAAATAAGCTTTTACTGGACTTAAAAAAATCATTATATATGATTGTAACTAAAATACCTGTAATCGAGCACCCTCTATTAATAATTGGAAACATTCCTTTTGCAAAAGTAAATGAAGTTAACGTTCTTGGCATCAAATTGGTTAATAAATTAAATTTTAAAAGCCAGACACAACATATCAAATAAAAGATATTTCGATTTCTGTACATAATATTCAATCTAAAAAAAAAAAAAGCCACAAAATGTTCTCCTTTCACTGTATTGCTCATTTATTCATTAAAAGTTACAATACAGAATAACGACATGGGGTATTACAAAGAATTATTAACAATATCCGCTAGAAGTAACCCATAAAAAATGTTTATGAACTCTCTCAAACAGTGATAACAGACAATCTCATACCTCTTCAATGTTCAGGGATTTAAATATTCGAAAACTAAATGACTTATATAAACTTAATTTCGGTATCAACGTATAGAATGTTGCTAATAATAGAAACTATAGTTCGCCCATTCACAGGGCGGTTACCTCCCCAATCAGACCAACCATAATTATAATACGAGGCTTCCCAATGATTTCATACATAAACCAAATTACTCAATGTAACTTGCAGGAAATACTCTCTCATACAAAGGGGCAGATATTTGGAACGTTATACCTATAAATGTCAGACAAGCACCACCATTAATTTCTTTTCGCAGATCACTGAAGGAAGACTATTAATTTCTTTCCAGATATGTGAGTATATATATATATATATATATATATATATACCTTCAAGTGACAATCCTCTCTCAGCGGACAACCGCCGAAGAGACTTTTGGGGACTGTTTGTGAAATGAGCGAGGAATGTAGCGGTTGTGTCATCGTCGGTGGATGTCCTCGGAGGTCCACTGCGTGGTTTATCTCCTATGGATCCCGTTTCCCTGAAATTTGCTACAAGTTTGCCGACACAGCCGTGTGTTATCGGCGCACGGTCCGGATGCAATCTGTTAAATTCCTCAGCGAACTCTCTCTGACTCCGAATTCCTACGAGCAGAATTACCTGCATGCGTTCTTCCTTACTCAAAGACATCATGGGCACTTGCATAAACGGAAAAACATGAATTACTTATTTTACCCTATGGTTCCAGACTTACGGGACACCCTGTATATATATATATATACAGTGTGTGTGTGTGTATGTATGTATATATAGTGTATATATATATACAGCGTGTCCCAAAGAAATGTATACCCACTTTGTTCGATAATACCAGCTATGAGGAGAATAAATATATTACTGTTTATATGTTTTTTAATAAAGCATTTTCTCCTGAATCTAAATATGTAATTATTTTTATTAAGAATTGAAGAACAAAAAAGTTACAGATGTTTAAATTAGAATTATTATTTTCGAGACTTCATGTGCGATATTTTCTAATATTTTTTTTTATGGCCTGGCCTGCCTTTTAACCGACTGTTTTGAGATACTTATGTTTAGTGCCTAGCTTAGCCTAGCAATTTCGTTGAGTTCTAATTAGGCAAGACTACAGTTTTGCTCTAACCTTATCTAACATCTTATAACTTTGCGACGTTTGTTCTTTTCTAACGACAATATGAACATCTTAGATAAAGTGTCATTTAACCATGGAATTTGTAAATTTTTTGAATTAACTAATAATTACAACGTTTATGCTTCAATATCAACACTAAACATAAGTATCTCAAAACAGTCGGTTAAAATATTAGAAAATATCGCACATGAAGTCTCGAAAATAATAATTATAATTTAAACATCTGTAACGTTTTTGTTTTTCAATTTTTAATAAAAATAATTACATATTTAGATTCAGGAGAACATTCTTTATTAAAAAACATATAAAAAGTAATATATTTATTATCCTCATAGCTGGTATTATCGAACAAAGTGGGTATACATTTCTTTGGGACACGCTGTATATATATATATATATATATATATAAATATATATATATATATATGTTACTGTCAATGTCTAAAATCAGACAATGCTCACTGGTATTTCCTAATATGTTGCCTAAAATTTCATTAGGTTAGGTTTGGTTAGGTTTTGTGTACAGGGTGGGCGGAAAGTAGCTCCCTATTTTGGATTGGTAAAAAAATACGTATATTATCCATTTATTTCAGAAGAAATAATATGAAAAGGTAGGCATACATGGTAGGTTTTCTCTAAAATTCAATGTGGGCTCCAACTCTTTCCACCAGCTTCTGGAGCCGCCCAGGAATGGCGTCCACTGACTTTAGCAGGAACTCCGGCGGGATGGAGGACATGACTTCCCGAATTCGGTCCTCCAGTTCTTCCAATGTCCTCGGTTTGGTGCGGTAGACTTCTTCCTTTACCCACCCCCAAAGAAAGAAGTCGCATGGTGTCAAGTCGGGGCTCCTGGCTGGCCATTGATGTGGACCACGACGACCCATCCAACGCCCAGGGAAGTGGGCATCCAGCCACTCACGGACAACAAGAGCGAAGTGCGGAGGGGCACCATCTTGCATAAATATCAGATCGTCGATGTTCTCCCATGTGCTGACAACCGGCCAGACCTCGTTTCGCAACATAGCAAGGTACCGCTCAGCATTCATGGTGTTGCGCAGAAGGAACGGGCCCACAACCTGATCTGAGGTCATACCACACCACACCGTTACACTGAACCGATTCTGCCGTTTTTCAGCGGTAACCGTGCGACTTCTTTCTTTGGGGGTGGGTAAAGGAAGAAGTCTACCGCACCAAACCGAGGACATTGGAAGAACTGGAGGACCGAATTCGGGAAGTCATGTCCTCCATCCCGCCGGAGTTCCTGCTAAAGTCAGTGGACGCCATTCCTGGGCGGCTCCAGAAGCTGGTGGAAAGAGTTGGAGCCCACATTGAATTTTAGAGAAAACCTACCATGTATGCCTACCTTTTCATATTATTTCTTCTGAAATAAATGGATAATATACGTATTTTTTTACCAATCCAAAATAGGGAGCTACTTTCCGCCCACCCTGTACTACAGTATATATATCGTAAAGGAACGACGCTTGTATAGGAGATATTCCGCGCAAGACGAGAGAGAGAGAACGGAACAAATGAAAAAATGAGGTAACCACCTGGGAATCGAACCCGGGATCTTCCGATTGCCGGTCAGACGCGATACCATTACACCATGGACCTCACTCTTCCAAATGCCGTAATTCTTCTACATACTCGCAGAAACCAATGCCCCAAGGGGGCACCTCCCGCATGCGCGGAATATCTCCTATACAAGCGTCGTTTCTTTACGTTATTTATACTGCGTGTTCTTTGCAGTTGAATGTGTATATATATATATATAATATTTAGGAGAAATCCAATGACAAGGAGAAATGTAAATGCCATAAAAAGTCTTCTTTATTGCGCAACGTTTCGAGCAATACGCTCATCTTCAGGCTGTTTAATAACAATGTGAAATTAAAATCAATATTGAATGAAAAACAAAACAGAAAATTTCTATAACCTATTCGTAAAGACAAATTTTAAAAGACTGAGAAAAGAGGGTTAAATTCTAAGTTATACAGATTTACATATAAAAATTAAGAAGTTATTTTTAAATACATGTAGTAAATGTGAAATTAATACACTGGAAAAATTACCAATAGTACACTGGAACAATGGAGCTATCTACCTTACACAGCAGTATCCGAGGCCGACTAATTTGAGCAGAGGCAGAGGCAGAGGCAAGGAACGGGAAACACGAAAGATGGCGAGGGAGATAGGGGAAGGAGGGATTATAAGGAATTGGGGAAGGAGGAGGGATCATAGCAAATTGAGAGGGACGGACGATGAGTCAACATTCAGACTAGGGGACAATGCTTTAATGAAAAGGGATTCTAAAATTCTTAGTGAGTTGGGACAAGTATTACAACCAAGAATTTTAAAATTGTCTAAAGTGACATCAATTTTGCATTTAATGCTATGTTCACGAATACTGGAGGCTTCCTTAGTTTTTAAAATTTTACCTGTTCGGCCACTTATTCCCATATGCGAATAAAATCTAGCCCTGAGAGAGCGAACAGTGCTGCCGATGTAATTCCCAAGGAGACACCTGGGGCAGGTAAATAAATATACAACACCGCTACGCAACGAGTCAGGGGTTCGATCCTTCGCTGAGAAAAAGCTACCTAAAGACGTTTTATTAATAAATATGATGCGGAAATCAGTATGATAAAAAAATTTCCTTAACAATTTTGTAAATTTAAGCTTAAATTCCTTATTCAAGGGACCCATTTCAGGTACCAAGAAATATTTTATATCCTTCGGCACAGTAATACATGGAAGTTGAGGGCTATAAACATTATTTAAGAAGGATCTAATTAGTTTGTCTAAAACAGCCTGAAGATGAGCGTATTGCTCGAAACGTTGCGCAATAAAGAAGACTTTTTATGGCATTTACATTTCTCCTTGTCATTGGATTTCTCCTAAATATTAAATTGAAGCTCTGTAGAAGCAACCCGCATAATTATATTATATATATATATATATTAGGCAGGGTCAAAATTTTTATTTCTTACGTACATAGTGTGAGGTGGTTCAATCAGTCATAGTAACACCCTAGTAAAATATTTTTGAATTCTGAGGACCTCTTTCCCCCCCTACCGGTTTCAGTTCTTTCAGAAAATTCATAAAATTCAAGATAATTTGCGATTTACTTCGAAATTTTTTTATTATTACAAAAGTTCGCTTATAAAACACTTATACTTATTTTTTACTGAAAAAATATTTAAAAAATACAAAAGTGCATGAAAAAAAAATTTAATACATAAATTTTTAGCTAATATTGGTAGAAATTTAGAAATTAAGAGAGAAATTCAATAAAATTTTTGACCTAAAACTAAACTATTAATTCTAAGTCTTCTTCATAATCTAAGTCCTCTCTGTCTTGAAAATCGACATCTTCATTTTCATTATCATCTTCTATCACTTCTGATGATACAAATTCCCTTGCTTCTCTTAATTTTTCTTTTGATTTCTTTTCTCTTTCCTGTGCTTTTTGGATTTTGTCCAACTTTCTCAAATTACTTGAAGTAGTTTTTTTATCAATTTTTCCTAACTGGTTTTTTCTTTCTTTTTTGACCAATAAAAGCTTCCCATTCTATAATAGGTATTTTATGTTCACACCTACAAAGTTTTCTATCCCTTATGCTTTTATCATAACAGTGGCATGGAGATATGTCAAACATCTCGTCATATTTCTTTAATTTTTCATAATATTTTTCATTTCTTTTTATTATAGGGCATTTAGTTAACTTATCAGCATCTTCTATAGGTCTAGCAACTCTAACACCAAATTTCTTTTATATCTTGAACAACTACGTTATAGCAATAATTTTTACTTATTTTACCCTGTGCTTTAGATTCTTCATCTCTAACAATAAAATGGAAGTGCCTTACAACATCAGCTTTTGATGGCGTCATGGCAGATGAAAATTTTGCTGGATATCCGAAGGCTGCATTGTGCCTGCTTTTTCTAGTAGCCATAATTTAATTTAATAATATTTTAACTATATTTTATTTATTACCGATATTTTAAAATTAAATAACATATTTTAATACAAACTTTTAACATTCTAGGTACCTAAAGAGGAATCTGGAACGAAAAAACAAAAATAATGTAATATTAGGTCTTATATCCGGTGCTTTGAGTCAGCACCGGATTTAAGACCCTACCCCCTACCCCCCGATCTCAAAACAAGTTGGTGAATGGTTTATTCTGATGTAATTCGTGCCGGGGAATCCGATTTTGGCCATCCGAAAGCAAAAAAATTAATATTTAGGGTCGATTTTTACGATTTTCGATTTTTGGCCTATTTCCCATACAAATTCATATGGAAAAAAGTGAGTATCGGTAGGGGGGGGGGGGTAGCGAAGGTCCCACAGCCTTGATTTTTGGTGTGGATACTACTATTACAAAATGATCAACCTCACAATATGTACCTAAGCAAAATCTTGACCTTGACCCCTTTTCGACCCGGCCTAATATATATATATATATATATATATATATATATATATATATATTATATATATATATATATATATATTAGGGTGGTTCCAAAAAATTAAAGTCAGCAAAATATAACGACCAACCCGCTATCAGGTGCCATGAGGTATAGAAACGTTAGAGTAAAAGTATTTTTGAGATCAAACTTTATTTAGGAGTTGCACATGCCAATCAAAGTTTGGGATTTTCTGGTAAATATATAATATATAGTATTATAAAATGTGTCCTAAAAGAATGAATCACAAACATCTATTATTATGTTGAACGAGACCGAAAATGAATCACAAACATCTATTATGATGTTGAACGAGACCTCTTGATGGCTCCACTCTTCGTTGGTGCAGAGAACATATTCCGATGACCATCAACGACCTGTAGAAGGAACTGTTTTTGTTCCTCGTTGCGTGTGATTGAAGCATTGAATTCATGTATCATTGCAATGCCACGTTCTGCAAGGTCATTTACTACCTTCACTGAGTGGGCAACCTCACGACTCTTCCGATACAATTACTGGTTTCCCCATTCGCTGGGGTCGTGCTCCAAGAACTTCTGAGACACACTGAGAAATTTCAAGAAATTCATCATTGATTTCGTGATGAAGTCATGCAACTCCATTGATGCTGGCTCAAGGAATGGCGCAATGCGTTTCCGAGGATTCGCAGATCCGTCCTTCTCTTTGATGGCTGACACCATCATTCGTTTCTCCTCGGCTGACACTTCTTCATCAAAGAAACTAAAGCCCACCAGTAGTTCGGAAAGATACCACAGATGGTTGCCAAATGCTTTACTCGCTGCCATTCCAACGACTTTGTTTGGATATACAGACAGCGCACGTAGCAGGGCGAGATCATTCTTTGGAGCATCTGTTGACGATGTAGTCTGGAAACAGTATCTAACGTAAATCAAAGTAACAAAGAGACACATCTCCTTTAGATGATGCCAAATTTTCTCGTTGTAAGATGGTCCACGGGACTTTCGTGACCAAGTTGTACCCAGCTGTTGTGGGCTGTACTGGTTGCGGAAGAACCACATCTTGATAGAGTAGATAGCCCTGGCCATCCAGCGAGCACGATGAATACTCCAGGATACCGAAAATGTATTCCGCGTGGAGGAACTGCTCCCAAGAAAATGATTGCGAGCTCCAGCAGCTCACGGTAATCATCTCTGGGTTGTGATTTCTTCAACTGATCAACCGCAAATTCAATGACTTCATCTTTCCATGGGGCGATCACAGATGCTGTGCTCTCGTCACTTACCGCTGTGGAGAAGGATGTTTTATCCAGTTTAGGCCAAATGTCTCGGAAGTGCCCGAAGATCTCCATGTTGGGAGACTCTGAAACATCGTGAAGGCTGAAAACTTTTTCCAACATGATTTCGGCGACGTGATAGCGATAAGCCACGTTCAACAGTTCACGGCCAATCTCAGACTCTAACCTGATACATACTCCACCTTTCATTCCAGTGTTTGAGGCTGTGGTATCAAAACATATACCTTTGATGCTTTTCCGCAATCCCCACTCATCTATGGTCTCAACAATTGCCTGCGACATAGTAACTGCACGTGCGTCTTGAAGTTTTGGGACTGAGAGCAGCTTTACCACATTATGTCTAGACACCAAAATCGGGAGCCTGCCAGTTTGCTCTCGAACACGTCCTGTGAGGTCATGCATGATCTTCCCATCCCAGTGCAGGATCAGTGGCACATTAGGGTCAAAAGCGGCTTTGAATTCGGCAGTAAAAGCCTCTCTGTGTATCATTCTTTCTCGTCGAATAGCGCTGGTGCTGATGACAAGCTGTTCCACGCGCGGACGGAATTGACTCGTAGAAGCCATTGCCGAAAAAATATGAGCAGCATTTCGATTGCTAGTTTTAGTCCGGTCGAGTGCTGCAGCTACCTCAGGAGTCACCACTGGTATCGTGCCTCGCAGTCGTGGAGTTTTGGGGATGGGCGGTACGGTGAATTCAGCCTCTGGGTCAGATGGGTCAGAAGACGAGTCATCTAATACAGCGACTTCAGTTGCCACTGCCGCTTCTGAGTTGGCTTTCAATGTTCGATTTTCCGCAGAAGCCTTCCTCTTCCTCACGTTTTTCATGGAGAGCTAATGTTTGATCGAGTCCTCTTATCGTGCCTTTGCGACCCTTCTCCCGTTGGGCTTTCAAGAACTGTCGGTCCTCCTCAAATGTTATGATAGACATTGCCTCACGGTGGGGAATGTCGAACAAATCATCCAGCCTTTCTCTGAACATCTGTTGGTTCCCCAAGTTCTTCGCCGACGTGCGATTTATTAGTTTCTTTATCCCTTGCCATTCAGCATGGAGCCTTCTGATATATTCTACAACGTGATTGGGAGCCTTCGTTGGAATTTTAGCTCTTTCCCAGATTGGAAGTAGAAGTTCAGAAGTCTTTGCAATGCTCACTTTTAGGCTCATTTGTTCGCAGTTATGGTAATGGAAAAGCACCCTCAGCACTTCTCCACGAGATGGAAGTTTGGAGCACTTGAAAGCCGTTTCCGTCCATCCAACAAGCCAGATTGCAGTTTTTGAGCGCGTTACTTTAGTAAGTGCCATTGTCGCTGTGATCTGAAAAAAGAGAAATAAAGATAACATTAGAATAACATATAGATTAGACACTGTAAACACTGTTAAACAGTATATATGAATGCCCATCATTACATAGAAAAGCATTTTAAAGAGATTTATTAAAATTGGAAAATTGCTGAAAATCACCTGAAAATCATAAAACACCAAAATTTATATCAGCTTGTGCAACCCCTAAATGTTGTCTGACTCAAAAAATACTTTAGATATGGAGTTTCTATCGCAATTGGCACCAAGTGACGGGTCGGAGAAGAAAAAATAATAAAAATGAAAATTCTCCATTATAGATGGAACCACCCTAATATATATATATATATATATATATATATGTATATATATATATATATATATATATATATATATATATTATATATATATATATATATATATATATATATATTGGGGGTTATTATTTATTTGTTGTGTACTTCCTCCGAAGTATATAGCAAATGTGTTTGTCCCTTTGGCCGATTGTATTTTCGTGTTTACACTCAAGATTTGAACCGCCTATTTTGTAGTGCTTTATATAAAACATGATAATCCTCCTTACTCCACTTTGTCAACGGATGCAATTAAAAATTATATGGGACATTTATTTACACATATTTCAATCTCAATTTAATGTATACATGTTTGTTAACTTTTGTCTGTTTCGGTTTCTCTTTTTCTATCGTTTGTTTTATTGCATCTGGAAAAATGAAAGAAGAAAATGGCTTCCAAAGGGAAGGCAAAAGACGGAAAGACCTATTGTTTGATTAAAAAATTCTGTTCGATCTGAATAATGTATTCATAACGTACAGAACAAATCTACGAAAAAGATGTTTGCCGCAGAAGATAACGACGTTACTTATTCCGACATCGTCTTTAATAACTTTACTTCGTGTGATTTTCCAGAGTGCAGTCTAAGACGCATTAATGAAATCTGATCCTTCCATTACAACAAGGGCGTGTGCATTACCTTTTCATTACGCAATAAAATAAATACGAGCGTGTGTTGCATATAAACAACCATGAATATCTTTCCTTAACTGCATTATGCTTTAGCATAATAATATTCCAGTTAAAGAAGGCTCTTGATATGAAATAAATTTCCTAATTCCTAACTGAAATGAGTGGCCATCTTTTATAACAAATATATTGCAGGAACACTACTAATATTTCACTGTTATATCTCTTTAAGACAACGTTATTAAGTTTTACCTCAAATATATATATATATATATATATATATATATATATATATATATATATATATATATATATATATATATATATATAGGGTGGAGTGAAAATGGACCAAAGTTTTTTTTTTCAAATATCAAATTGGAATACCTGCAGAGGTTGTCAACGGGCTACTGTCAATGTTCACTCAAAATTTGATGTCCCTTGAGTTAATTGTTCAGGGTCCCCAGCGAGAGCAAAAAATCGCTTCCTAATTTGAACATTTCTGCCAGCATTCCGCTACTTTGTGTATGTATTATTTATATATATATATATATATGTGTGTGTGTGTGTGTGTGTGTGTGTGTGTACATATACTGTGTATATATATATACTGTGTGTGTGTGTTATATATATATATATATATACACACCGTATATATATATATACAGGGTGTCCCGTAAGTCTGGACCCATAGGGAAAAATAATAAAATTACAAAATAGTCCAAAAATTTATTTATAATATTTTTTTTATTATTTTTATTATTATTTTTATTATTTTTTTATTATGATCTTACTCCGCTGGAGTTTTATTTGTGGGGCCACTTGAAAGCCAAAGTGTACGAGGTCAAACTTCAGAACATTTTCCACCTTAAAGCACGCATTGTGGAGGCGTGTCAAGAAATTTCTGCGACTGTGATTCAGAAAGTGCTGTCGCAGTGGAGATTGCGTCTTCAACTATGTGTGCGACACAACGGCGGACACTTTGAACAGATTATGTAATAAATTTTTGGACTATTTTGTAATTTTATTATTTTTCCCTATGGGTCCAGACTTACGGGACACCCTGTATATATATATATATATATAAACAAAGTACACAGAACTCACCATGTGGAGGTAGCTGCACATCGAGTTCCAGCCTAGCTCATCCCAACCACCCAACCTTATTATGGACTTTTGTCTAAGTCTTATTCCTTTTCCTGCTTACCGAACTATGTTGTGATTTAGTATTGAAAAATGGCATTATGTTTCTTGATTCCAATCTCACTCGAATGAATCCATCCCTTCGTTCTTTTCCACAAACTGTAGCTGCTGCTTCTGTTAATAGCTTAACACATCTTTCTACGGCCTGTGTGTGACATGGCATCCCAAGTATGCCTCCAAAATCTGACTGTTTGGAAGCGAGCTCTCTCAATTCCCTCTCCGTTAATTGCTGCAAAAGCGGAGGACTTAATCGCCCTTCTTCTTGCCAGTTAATAAGATCAATGTATTCTTTCGTTCCAAAGTTCAGCCTTGGTATTGTAAACTTTCGGATTTCCTTTTGTGTTTTGCTTCTTGCAAGCATAATTCTTCGAATTGCCAACTCTCTGATGTGCTCCTGATCATCGGTGATCATGGAGAGCAATAGATTCTCTGGGTGAGCAAAATAAGCGTTACGTTGTATTGAAGAATCCACAACGTTTCTCAGCTCAAGTGGGGGTAGCGTACGATTCAGCGCCGCCACTTCAGCGCCGACGTTTCAGCGCCGCCATTTCAGCGCCAGGCCACTTCAGCGCCAGACTATTCAGCGACGGGCCCTTTCAGCGCCCGCCACAATAGTTTCAAGACAACTCAATAAAATGTGCAGACTAAGGATCGATATATCTAATGAAAATAATTAATTCAATTTTTTTATTTTATGTGCAGGTATTAATTTGTTTTTATAATGGAAGGAAAATAAAGGGTTCACAAATTCTGAAATAAAAAAAGGAAAAATGATATAAGTGTTGGGAGCAAAATATTCTGAAATTACATCATTAGTTATATGAATAAATATTCTTAACCTAACCTAACCTAACCTAACCTAACTTGAAGCCGGCTAACTACGGCTAACGCCTGTGGCGGACTGTTTTTAACCTAACCTAATCCCAACACTAATTTTTTTTATAATGGAAGGAAAATAAAGTACCATAACCAAAACCAAACCAACATTATACAAAGTTAATAACAACAAGTAATGTTAATAAAACAAGTAAAGTCAAAACAAGTATAGTCAATAAAAACAACAGAGAAAATGACCGGCGCTGAAAGGGCCCGTCGCTGAATAGTCTGGCGCTGAAGTGGCCTGGCGCTGAAATGGCGGCGCTGAAACGTCGGCGCTGAAGTGGCGGCGCTGAAGTGGCCCATCCCCTCAAGTGGAAGGTATCTTGATCTTGAAATGGTTTCCCCAGACATGTCTTCCTCCTTCTGTGCATGAAGATTTTGACTTAATGGTAAACCACATTGAAGCATAAACTTTCATTACAAATGTTGCTAATGCACGAAAGTTCTCTGATGGTTTATCTTTATATGTAAAAGCGTAGAATTCGATTTGCTGTAGTTATCCACCTTGCATGAGATAAAGTTTCTGTTTTTTTTGCAGACAAATCCTGAGAACATTTACCTGAGCACACAGCTTTACAGATTTCAAGCAAATACTTCTGGTCCGTACTTAAGTCTTCATTTGCTATGTACGGTAATTATATCAGCTTCAATTTTATCAAACCCTGCAACTGGAAGTTGTTCACAATTTTTCAGTGCTTTGCCAATTGTTCCAGAGAAGGTATCAGGTCCTGTTGTGCTCCCATCAATGTGATATAACAAGTGGCGAAGTGGAAGTTCGTTAGCGTGCAATTGACATATTAGCTACTGCAAAGGTCTACCTAATGCCAATTCTAAGAGGCTTATAATTCCATTATGCCTTCTTGTGTTTACAAGAGTTCCATCACATCCAGTAGCCATGAATTCATCAATGTTTTGAACATTTTCTGATAAAAACTGAATTAACGAATCTTTAATACTATGAGCAGTACCAGAGACAGGTGCACTATGACCCTGGTTCTCTTACTAAGGTTATGTGTTCTTCAATGACTGACTTTTAATAATATTTTTTGCCTTGCTTGATATGACATTTGGTTTTATCTTTTCTTCCATCAAAATATAGAGCTTTTAAGTGTTCCTCACTAATTTCTTGTTGCATTTTACGCCGTATTTTCGTCCTTTCTCTTCTAATTTTACTCCTGTCAATTACGAGGGAGGTATCCTCATTTCCTATTAGACCAACATCTTGCACGGCAGCAGATGCTAAAGATGCACCTGCCCGGTCAGGTATGCCGTATCTATCACAAACTTGTGCAACATTTCCTAAATTAACTCTCATTTGTTGATGCGAGTTAGACGGTCTAGCATCATCAACAGCTCTTGTTTGGGTCGGGTTTGAGTCTTTCCCTGAGCAAGCTGAAATGTCATCCTCCGAATCAGAAGAATCAAGGCCTAGGTCTAGAGCATCATCATTAGTTGAAATGCTTTTGCTAATTCTAGAAAGTTCCATTCTTTTCGTTTCATACTTTTTTTAAGTTTTTCAGTTATTATTTTATCAATGCTCCCAATTGCCATTTTCCTATCTCCTCTTTGATCAGTGAGAAATTTTTGCTCAATGCGAGGAACCTTTTTAGTTTTATCACAGTGATATGAATCCAACTCGCATTTGCAGCTAGCAATATCAAATAAATTTTTAGTTTTTTTCTGAACAACTGTAATTTGTTTTGATAATTTGAGTTTCCTTTTCTTCCTTTGTATGGCTTTATGAACACCATATATTTATTATGATAGGAGCGAATAAGCTGCAAAACTCTTTTGTGAGAAACTGTTGGAATTGATGCCTTTATCCAAATATTTTCAATATCTAAAGCGACTCTTTCTTATACGTCAGAGACTGCAGGATCTTTGTTATTATTAGTGAACTTTATATCAGCTCTTGCCCATAAATAATGTCTAAACATTTCTTCATAGGTTGGAAGCCTACTGCTATCTACTTCTTCAGCAGCGCAAAAAACTGGACATATACTACACTGCCCTGTTTTTACTTTTTAATCCATTTTAATATTTCTGAAAAAATAGAATTAACGTAATTAAATCACAGAATAACAAGAAATAAATATTTATGCATGCAAAAACGGTTAAGTAGTTATACTAATAGGCTAAGCTAAATTATAACATATCTCGTCACTGCACGCACTTCAGGAAGACCGAGTGACTGAGGCTCAAAATGTGACGGTTTTTCAAGGTAATTGGGAGCCTCTTACTGAAACAGCAGCTAGTTCAAATTTGGTGGTCATTTAAATTAGCGTCATTTACAACTTTTCCTAGGTATTCCAAATTGATATTCTAAAATTCATATTTTCGCTCCACCCTAATATATATATATATATATATATATTATATATATATATACACACACACACACACACACACACACAGTGTATATGTATATATATATATATATATATACAGGGTGGGCGGAAAGTAGCTCCCTATTTTGGATTGGTAAAAAAATACGTATATTATCCATTTATATCAGAAAAAATAATATGACAAGGTAGGCATACATGGTAGGTTTTCTCTAAAATTCAATGTGGGCTCCAACTCTTTCCACCAGCTTCTGGAGCCGCCCAGGAATGGCGTCCACTGACTTTAGCAGGAACTCCGGCGGGATGGAGGACATGACTTCCCGAATTCGGTCCTCCAGTTCTTCCAATGTCCTCGGTTTGGTGCGGTAGACTTCTTCCTTTACCCACCCCCAAAGAAAGAAGTCGCACGGTTACCGCTGAAAAATGGCAGAATCGGTTCAGTGTAACGGTGTGGTGTGGTATGACCTCAGATCAGGTTGTGGGCCCGTTCCTTCTGCGCAACACCATGAATGCTGAGTGGTACCTTGCTATGTTGCGAAACGAGGTCTGGCCGGTTGTCAGCACATGGGAGAACATCGACGATCTGATATTTATGCAAGATGGCGCCCCTCCGCACTTCGCTCTTGTTGTCCGTGAGTGGCTGGATGCCCACTTCCCTGGGCGTTGGATGGGTCGTCGTGGTCCACATCAATGGCCAGCCAGGAGCCCCGACTTGACACCGTGCGACTTCTTTCTTTGGGGGTGGGTAAAGGAAGAAGACTACCGCACCAAACCGAGGACATTGGAAGAACTGGAGGACCGAATTCGGGAAGTCATGTCCTCCATCCCGCCGGAGTTCCTGCTAAAGTCAGTGGACGCCATTCCTGGGCGGCTCCAGAAGCTGGTGGAAAGAGTTGGAGCCCACATTGAATTTTAGAGAAAACCTACCATGTATGCCTACCTTTTCATATTATTTCGTCTGAAATAAATGGATAATATACGTATTTTTTTACCAATCCAAAATAGGGAGCTACTTTCCGCCCACCCTGTATATATATATATATAGCACGGATCAAAACTATGAGTCCACCAAGACAAAATATATATTTTGCTTATAAAATGAAAAGAATTATAAACAGTACATTAAAATAGGGTCTCATTAGGTGAAAAACGTTTTAATAATGAATAAATGTTATCATAGTACACAGAAATATTTAAAATAATGAAAATAATTTAATATTTTGTGTGACCTCCTTTTGACCAGAGAACAGCTTGTACTCTATCAGGCATAGATTCGACAAGCTTATGAATGGCACGAGGTTCCAAGTTGTCCCAACACAGCTGAAGAGCATCCCAAAGGATTTCCTGGCTTGTTATTTCGTGTTTTGCTTTTTCCCTTTTCAAATGTTCCCATAAATGTTCGATGGGATTGAGATCTGGGAGTTGGGCTGGAAAAGCCATAATGATCAGGACACCTTCTTTTTCCTTATTTTTTAAATAGTCCTTATAAAGTTTGGATGTGTGCTTAGGGTCATTGTCTTGTTGAAACAATAAGTCTTGACCACACAATCTCAAGCCAGATGGTATGACATGTCTTTGAATGATGAAGTGATATTTCTCTTTCGTAAGGATATAATTTATTCTGTGGAAGTCACCAACTCCATTGTAATTGAAGCAACCCCAGACTTGAATATTTCCATCACCATGCTTAACTGAAGGCTTTATGCACTGTTCAAGCAATCTCTCACCACTTCTACATCTAATATGACTTTCGATGGTTACCAAAAAGTTCGAACTTTGACTGATCTGTGAGTAAAACGTTTTTCCAATCTTCAACAATGAAATTTTTGTTTTTTTTTACCCATGCTAAGCGCTTAGCATTATTCTGAGGCCTTAGAGGTGGTTTGGAGACTGCTAATCTCCCATGTAGTCCCTCAGCCACGAGCCTTCTTTTAACTGTAGATTTGCTTACAGGTTTCAGATCTACAGAAGCTAAGGCTAACAAAGACCCTAAGATCCACTCTAAGGTTAGCCCGAGAGAAAGAAGAAAGTAAGGGGTTAAAAGAATAGAATAAGGGGTTAAGTAAGTAGCAAAACCTATCACTCGTGGGTTAAAATTCATTCAGAAAGAGAGAAAGAAAGACACCATCACCATCCGCCGGCCACTGCCGACAAGTCGGAAAAATAGTCGAAGAGAATACTTCCAGCTGTTACAGACCAGTCCTCCACTCCATAGGGAGGTAGAGAATGCAGCCCACTATGCCGGAAAGGGGTGAAAGATGAAAAGAAGTAAGATAAGAACGCATTACAAACCATGCAACACATTTTTAACTCAAACACTATCATACCATGCAAACTACAGACATGCAATGAAAAGAGTTACAGACATGCAAATAGGGAGAGAGTGAGAGAGAAAAAAAAAGTATAAAGAATAACAAAAAGTGGGTTCGTTTACGCTACGGGCTACATCTAAGTTCGTGTTAGTCTAATTTTTTTTTTTTTGCTAGCATCACACGCTGGCATGTCACAAGCTGGCATTATCGTCAACAGACTCATCCTCGATCACCACCCCCAGAGCTCCTGTTGCTAATTGTTTTATTATATTAAACAACGTTAATAATTTTAACGAGGGAGAAGGAAAAGGGGGAGGCTCAGGGGGAAGAGGGTGAGGCTAAGAGGGAAGAGGGTGAGGCTCAGAGGTAGAAGGGGCATGCTCAGAGGGAGAAGGGGGATTGTTTTACTATTATATTAAACAACGTTAATATTTTTAAAATGCATATCTAAACGGTTCTTAAACATATTAACGCTGGTAGAGTTCACGACGGGCGCGGGAAGATCATTCCATTTATCAATTATGATACTTTAAACGTAAAGAAGTTTTTAGCGATATTAGTAATGAAACGTCTGCCACGCAACTTAAATCCGTTATTACGAATATTGCTATTATCGAAAGTGAACAGTTTGTCAAAATTTACGTTATCGATGTTATTAACGATTTTGAAACCTTTAATAAGCTCCCCCCTTAATCTCCTAGTTTCGAGTGAATGCAAGTCTAACTCTTTAATCCTATCTTCATAAGGCTTGTTGCGCAATGACGGAATTAGTTTCGTGGCACGACGCTGAACCCTTTCTAACCTATCAACATCCTTACGCAAATTCGGGCACCAAAACTGAACGGCATATTCTAAATGAGGGCTGACGAGGGACTTGTAAAGGGGCAATATAATATTCTTCGATTTAAATTCGAAATTACGCGCTATAAAGCCTAACATCCTATTAGCTTTAACGCAAGATTCCAGGCACTGGTTCCTAACTTTTAAATCCTTAGATACGCGTACGCCTAAATCTACTTCTTCGTCAAACTCGGTAACTCTCTATCATCCATCGTGAACGTGTAATTATTGTTATGAGAACCTATATGCAAAACTTTACATTTGTCTACGTTAAATTGCATCTGCCACTTATCCGTCCACTCCATAATCCTAATTACATCGTCTTGGAGCCTATTTCTATCGTCCTCGTTAAGAACTTTACCGCCTATTTTAGTATCGTCCGCGAATTTTGACACGTTACTAGTCAAACCTACATCTATGTCGTTAATGTAAATTACGAATAGTAATGGGCTTAACACTGAACACTATGGGACACCGCTACCTACATCCAACCACCCCGATTCACTACCATTAACAACGACCATGTCTCCTAGCTCGAAGCCATTCCTCTAACCAGTTAGCTACCTGACGCGTATACCGTGCGCTTTAACCTTCGCAATTAGTCTTCTCTGCGGAGTTGTATCGAACGCTTTTTAAAAATTTAAATAAATAACGTCAGCCGCTCTATGCCTATCGTATTCGCGCACTATTTCGTTATAAAATTTTAACAAATTAGTTAAACAAGATCTATGGCGTCGAAACCCATGCTGACTACTATTAATCAAATCTCGACTTTCTAACTGTTCGATGATACGATCCCTAACTACGGATTCCAAAAGTTTACCGACAATTGACGTTAAGCTAATGGGCCTATAATTGCTAGCTACTCTGCGGTCGCCTTTTTTAAAAATGGGGGTGACGTTAGCTAATTTGAATTCTTCAGGAATAATCCCCGATTCCAGTGACTGATTAAAAATCTTCGATGAGGGGCCTACGACAACGACTTTCAAATCTTTCAGATGTCTAGGATAAAACGCGTCAGGGCCTGGAGCCTTGCTAAATTTAAACTTATCGATATAATGCGCAATCTCACCCTCGTAAACAGTTATTTCATCCAAAATAGTCTCGCTGCTAAATGGAACGATATCGTCCACATTGGAGACATTATTGACGTCTTCTACGGTAAAAACTGTCGCAAAAAGTTATTAAAAATACCTGCCATCGCCTGAGCGTCGGAAGCCAAATGCGCCATTAGCGTCCAAGAGAGGGCCTATATTATCTTTTATCGGCTTACGATTATTCACGTAATCGAATAACTTTTTTGGGTTATATTTACTATCCGCAGCTATAAGGATCTCTAAATTACGCTAATCATTCCTAACTGATCTTTTAACCTGACGTCGAAGCTCGATATATCTATTAGCGTTAGCTACCGTGCCATTGCGCTTATTAAGTTTATACTCTCTGTTACGCTCGTTTATGAACTCGCCTATTTCCGTAGTCCACCGCTTAGGCCTACCATGATTTCTAGCGCGCTTGGGCTTACAAGGAATAAACTCCCTTTCGATATTCAAGAAACTATCTTTAAACGCCTCCCGATGCAGATTTGCGTCATTACCCATAAATAAGTCACCCCAGTCCACTACTCTCATCCTATCCGCAAAACTATCAAAATTGGCCTTACGAAAATCAGGGACTTCTATTACGTTACTATCCTTAATGTTTTCTATCAATAACTTAAACCAAAGAATTTGATGATCACTACATCCTAAACTCTCGCCTACTTCTAAACCTTCGACTATGTGTTCGCCGTTCATCATCACCACTTCTAAAATATTATCACCGCGCGTTGGTTCGGTAACCATATTTCGTAAAATATTATCTTCCATGAACTCATTCAATCTCAAACCCCCAACATTACCAGTAAAAGTCTCGTAATTGACGTTAGGGCAGTTAAAGTCTCCGATAACTATACTATCCCGATTATTAATAAAGTTACTAAGAAGTGTGTAAAATCTAGTATCGATATCGAGGGGTTGAACGGGAGGTCTATAAACAACAACAAAATTGAAACTAAGACTACGCGCCCTAACTTCAACGCATATTAATTGCTACCGGAAAATCTATCTTAACCTCGATAGCCCTAAGGGAATTACGAATGTACAGCAAAACGCCGCCACCAATCCTATGTAACCTATCATTAGTAAAGAGTTTAAAACCCGGTATTTCAAGTTTCCCCAACAAGTCCCGAGTCACGGTATTTAACCACGTTTCAGTGATAGCAACTATATCGTAGTTGCGGGAATAAATTATCGCCTTAAATTCATTTTATTTATAATACTACGCGCGTTACAATAAAAGACGTTTAAGTTATTTTTTACAACGGGTCAGCGTTCTAAACTATTTTTCACTCGGGCCCGCTTTCCCCACAACGTTTAAAGAAGGCTTCGACCTATACAGCTTTCGAAAGTTTTCGTCAATTAACCTACCTAGCCTAGCATTACCTATTTCATTAAAATACACCCCATCTTTTATAAAAAGACTAGGATCACTGAAATCTGACCACAGTTTTATGAAGGGTACATTTTCCTCAGCACAAATCTCTTCTAATTTAATATTCAAAAATATCGTTTTAAACGTAATCCTTGGTGGTGTAGTGGTTAGCGTCGCTGACTACGAATCCATCGGCACCGGGTTCGAGACCTGACGGCAGCCGGCGCGCAGCAAAATCCAGCTGTTCATCCTTCCACACAATAAAGAAAGTTGTTGGTAGGTAAATGGGTACCCTATGTGGCCTAGTGGTTAAGACGCTGGGCTGCTGATGGTGCGTGGTTCGGATTCCACGTTAAACTGTAGGTCTAGGGTGGAGTGAAAAGCTTGACCTTCGTCAGAATGAACAGTTCGGGCGGAAGCTAACCAAAGGTTAATCCTAAGACCCAAACCGTGCCTAGGAGTAATACCTTGAACTAAAGACCTATCTGACCTCGCCTTTAGGGACCTAATTAACCCCCTATATATCTCCAAACGGTCAAGCACTCTCTATCGGGCCAATACGAGTCGTTGCCCCCTACCATCGTCACCAACATCGAGTGACGGGAGGCAACGTCAATCCTATCCACTTCGTCCCTAACTCTGTTAACCCTGGCCCCTGGGAGACAGACCCTCCTCCTCTTGGTTGAATGCCGTTCAACGAACTCTGTGTCCATATGGCGCACTAAAGAGTCCCCAATTAAAATAGTTTCCCCCTCATTCACGTCCCTTTCCAAATGGGCGAAAGGGTTCGAAATCTCAATAGGGAGGGATTCCTATCACCTAACGTACGCGGCCTAGCTCCACCCTTAGCTTCTCTAAATCCCTCCCCATCTACTAATCTCGGACCAACCTTAACCCCTTCCTCAACTCTATCCAACCTTCCCGATAAGCTACCTAAACTAGAAACTAGGTTACGCTCCTCACCCTTCAAATTACTAACGTCTTCAACGTTAGTATTGGTTCGGCTTTCGTAGCCCTACCCCTGCCCTCATCAAGCGTTGCAAGTCTTTCCGTTACCTCACGTACACTGCGTTTTATGTCAACTATTTCCTCCCTTAATTCGCAAAAAAAAAAAAACCGATCTCTCGGTAATCGCCATAGGACCGCCGTCATAGTTCCTAAAATTCGTATACCACCGATTTACCCCGCACCTAACACACGACGCTTTCTGCGACGGCATGGCGCAAGTTAAATTAGTTTACAATTGTCACAAGTTTAAGATAAATTAAGCCGGCACGCGATGAAAACTTATAAATCACTAAAAACCACTTATATTCAAGTACTTAACTATATAATATAAACGCAAGTATGTTAAATTCAGAACTTACCAAAAGTAAGGTTATTGGCAATATCCAAAAGCAGAAGCAATACCAAAGAGCTCAGGAAATGCGTCCGCTCAGTACGGAGTTGTTTGTTGATTATTGTTTGAATTTGAACCGCAGTTGCGGTTCCATTAAGCAGAGACGAAAGTTTGATAAAGTGATCCTCTGATGGAATCGTTGTCTCAAGTCTACCTGACCTTGGTCTTGATGAGCAAGTCCCAATCTCTTTAAATTTTTGCAATGTTCTCTGAACTGCACCTTTCGAAACTATTATTTTGGCAGCAATCTCGCGCTGAGATACTCCTTCATAGTTTAGAGCAACAATTTGGCCGCTTACTGCTTCGCTGAGATCATTTGGCATGTTGAAAAATTATTGAAAGTGTTTTTCTGGGGTAGAAAAAATTGTATGAACCTGCAAAAGGAATTGGATTATTAAAATTGCTATTAAAGATAACATAATAGTATTATATGATAAAATAGAAAGACACTTATTAATTTATACAAAGACTATCAGCAGCAACATTCATTCATGTATTTCGAAACTTTATACAACATTTTAATAAGTATATTGCTTCCAAATCTGGCAGTGATGAAATGTGGTCAAAACTGTCATCTTTGATTTCTTCAATTTTACATGAAAAATATAACTGTAACGTGATATTGTGGTAAATAGGAGCTAGAAAGGAGTAAGACCAAGTCATACATGTATTCTACAGTGATGAATAATATGGTTTAACTACATTGTAACTATGAATACCAGTAAAAATCAAGTGGACTCATAGGTTTGACCCTTACTGTATATATATATATATATATATATAATATATATATATATATTATATATATATATATATATATATATATACACGGGTGATTACAAATGATCTTCCCGATTTTAAACATTTATTATGAATAAACTAACAATGCTATAGCGAAAAGCAAGATATACAAATACAGAAGAACTCAAAAAGTTTTATTCACAAGCTACTGAAATTCAGTAGGAGCTCCTTTTGAAGTTAGATCATTCCTGAATGAGCAATTGCCTGATCGTTGGATCAGGAGTGGGGGACCCATTCCTTGGCCGGCTCGTTCGCTCGATCTAACCCCCCTTCAAAAATGAAGTTTTTGTTCCATCAATGACAACAACTTTGAAACATTTGAAGGAAAGGATGCGTGAGGATTTTAGAAAAGTTCGGTATAATTTGCTACAAAATGTATGGAGGGAAACAGGATACTGCTTTGATGTCTGCGGATCCACAAAAGGAGCTCATATTGAACTTTAATAGCTTGCAAATAAAACTTTTTGATTTCTTCTTTATTTGTATATCTTGCTTTTCACTACCTTTGTTAGTTTTTTCATAATAAATGTTTAAAATCGGGAAGATCATTTGCATTCAACCGATATATATAATGTAAAGAACGACGCTTGTGTAAAAGAGCGTTCCCCACAAGATGAGGAGGGAGAACGAGCAAATGAAAAATGAGGTACCTCCCAGGAATCGAACCCGGGATCATCCAATTGCCGGTCGGATATGCTATCCACTACACCAAGGTCCTCGATCAATCAGAAATCGTAATTATACTGTGTTGTTTGCAATTAAAATGTATATATGTACGGCATGCGAAGGTGCCACCTCAGGGCATTTGATTCCGCTCGTATGTAGGAGAATTACGACTTCTGATTGATCGAGGACCTTGGTGTAGTGGATAGCATATCCAACCGGCAACTGGGTGATCCCGGGTTCGATTCCTGGGAGGTACCTCATTTTTCATTTGCTCGTTCTCCCTTCTCATCTTGTGCGGAATGCTCTTCTACACAAGCGTCGTTCTTTACATTAATTATACTCTGTGTTGTTTGCAGTTAAAATGTGTATATAATTATATATATATATATATATCTGAAATAACGCGCAGTGTGGCAGAGATGTCAAAACTAAAGTCTTTAAATGAAGATTAGACGCCTGGCTCAGGACGATTCCGGATGAGCCAGGTGTGCCTATTTATGTGGGGTGTAGAACTCAGGACAGCAATTCTATCTCAAGTCAAGGCTAGAGGAAGGGCCACCGGCCTGATGTCCGTAAGAAGAGAGACCTGAGCACGGAACATCTTGAGGGTTACATGGTATATTTTACCTGATACCTTATAATGTTTTCGAACGAGGGTTCAGGATCGACCTGCGGTCGACCCCTTTGCAGCATCTCATTTGCAGGATTTGGTGGAAGAGAGAATTGTTTCCGTTTTCCTCCTGCCCTCGTGGCCAGCCACGCCTGGCTGGTCAGTAGGGTGGTCCATAATTTCACTTTTAAAAAATTTTAATGGTCCAACATGCTAATGTTATGGGCATTGGTGCAAGAAACAACATGGTTACCAGTTTTTGGAGTTCCGGTAATATCAGCCCCCCCCCCCCCCAATTTATATTGCATAGTAAAAAACTGATTATAAACGACATCTTTTAAGCATTTTTTTAAGATTAATCATATTTAATTTCAAATAAAAGCATACATATTGCATATCAATTTATTCAGAAATCAACTTTGCACATTTTGGTGTATAAATTGATTATTTATTCGTAATAGTATACATAGAAATGTTCTATAACAGCTGATTAAGCCAATATTTTATGTTTTTCAGATATCCAATGATGTATATAGTATATGATGCATTTTTCACTTAGTTGATTCTAATCTTATTTTAAATGAATATCATGGCTACTCCTAAGAAATTAAATATAAAGTTAAGAAAAAGCAGTTATGATCCAATTACTGGTAATCTTAAAGATGAACTGATTCCTGCAGGACTATTCCAGCTACCATCCCAATCAGATGCACTTCAGCATTTCTATCATTTAAAAAGAAATGATATGGTTATGAACAATAAAGAAGAGGATGCAACAGTTGTACTTAATAAAGTTAAAAAATTCTGGGATTTAGCTGGCATTAAAACGCAAGATATTTCCAAAAGCAGACCAAAAGAAAAGATTCTGACTTTAGTTAATGAGTATGAAACATTGAAAAAACACAAAAACAGGAATACTTTCGAAGATAAAAAGGATACTTTTGTAAAAGATTAGATATGCTATTGGATATATCGGCAGCAGATGCTATTGAAACAATAATGAAAGACAGAATGAGAACAACAAGAAACAAAAGCAAAGATATAAAATTCTTTGAAGATCAAATAACTATTCGGAATATGTACGTCTCCAGCCTTGATAAGTCTTATGTAACTCGGACAGAAAGACGAAACCAAAGAATTCGACATGACGTCTCTTCGGAAGTACAACGTCCCATGAAAATGAAATGTTTAAAAGCTTCAGATTAAATACTTGGCCAAAACTGGACATAACACTTCCAACAAAAACACTAAAATTTAAAAATCGCCAATTGAGAGCCAAAGATTCTGAGGTAAAATTTTTTCTAAAAGATGCATTTAATTCAGCCAGTTCACCTCTATTTCCCAGAGGCGACTACAGAAAATGTGCCGAGGTTGCTCTATTATTTCTTGGGGAAAACGTCTCAAACACTGGTGTGAGATGGGCTAAGCCTGGGGCAGTACACTATGCGAGGTGGATGCCATCTGTATTGTATCCAGCAAAGATGTACGCATTCTCTGATCAAGCTGGGTATGATTCAAATATGATAGCAAAACTAGAGAGAATGTGCATATTCAACTGCCTCTACTATATAAAACCTTGGTTGCTTGCTTCCGTCGCCTGTGATGCACCTGTCAACCATTTAAATCTTTTTAATGAACTCATTGAATATAAAAATTATGATCACGATGTAGCATCCAGTGCTCTTAAGGGTTAAATGGTCAGCTATGGTATCTGACTGAGGAACTAGTACCACTTGCTTTGTTTTCCCGGCAAATTTCAGATGCAGAAAAAAGTCTGATTGCAAAGTCAGTGAAGAAAGTCTGTCAAATCAACCCGCAACACCCTCCTCCCAAAGGTCAGCCAATCTTCCCTAAGCTAACAAATACAACTAAACTGTGTCAGTTAGTTGGTAAGGGTTCTTCAATTGTTTTCCAATGTTGGGCACTAGTGGTGACTGGCTAAATGAACCTGTTACTTCTTGAAAAAATTGCAAATCTTTCCAAGTTATGGAGAACTTTGTCAAAAATATGAAAGTTGTAAATGATCCTGCCGAGAGAGCAATCAAGCTGATTGAAGATTTCAAAGACAGAATTGTTAATGATGAATCACAAAAACAATTTCTTGTAAAAGTTATAGAGCAACATCGACGCCTTCTTCCAGACTTCAAGAAAAAAAATCTTTGGCTGAAATGTATAATTATGTTAAGTGAGCGTTTATTGTGTAATGTTATGCAGAAGTATTTATCTTTTTAAGTAAACTTTGGTATAATTTTTTAATCATTGTAAAAGAAATTCATTTTTGTTTAAAAATAAATACAAAAAAAAAACCGATGGGGACCTGGAATCAGGTTTGTTCCCACTCGAAATATACTGTAGCTGGCTTGATAAGCTGGTCTAATTTCGAGCCCATCGCCGCGAAGCTGCATGGGATGATGCTTCAGGGTGGCGGTAACACCCCTGGAATATATAATTAATTAAAATAATATATTATTACCAAGAAAAAATAATATAGTCATATGTTTATTCACAGAGAAGCGGAAAACTTTCCTTTTCTCAGTCAAATTTTTAGGTCCCATATAAATTGGGGGTGGGGGGTCTGATATTACCGGAACTCCAAAAACTGGTAACCATGTTGTTTCTTTCACCAATGCTCACAACATTAGCCCGTTAGACCATTAAAAATTTTAAAAAGTGAAATTATGGACTACCCTACTGGTCAGGGACCTTGCACAAGAACCTATCCACCTGGTTTTTTAAATTATTCGGGCTGGCGAGAGGGAGGTTCCTCATTTATTTGGGGAGGACATTAAAGAGTTTTGGTCCTCGAATTCTTAGGTTATTTTCTACCCTCGTTTACATGGCTCCATGTCCCACCGCAACTGGAACACTAGAGAATCTGCTTCTTCTCATATTCCAGTGTGTTTCTATTTTATTCCTTAGGTTAGGGACACAACCCTAAAATATTTTCCATAAGTATGCACGAATATGCGTACATACATACGCACATTACATGAGGAGATTGTAGACACCAATCGACCAAGGAAATACTCGGAGGGGGGAACGTTAGGCAGAAGACAGGGAGTGTTTCTCCCGTTTCTCCTGTCACTGTCCTCCTTAGCTAATCTTTGTCGTGTCTCCTTTACCTGTGAGCAGTCGAACATGCTCCCAAACACACAAAGCTCTCCCTATTCTTCACTAAACATATATGCATCTTACATACAACACAATCTTGTCAAAATTTAAAAAAAAATGGCATCGACATCAAGTGCCTCGCAGTCCGCTGGGAAGACCATAAATATCCCCATTTCCGGCTCCCCGCTGCCGATACCGGAAATGAAAACCTGGGCAGCAGGGCTGGTTCCGCTACCGCCCATTCGAGATGTTTTGGGACTCTGCCTGATTCACTTTTCATAAACTTCTGCAACATTCGTGGCCTTTTCTCAAATTTTCAATCTGTTGAACACCACCTCTCCTCCTCTATACCTCATCTTCTTTTTCTCATTGAAACTTAAGTGCCTGAGACGACTGACAACAACCTCTTTTCTGTACCTTCTTATTTTCTTTTTGCTCAGTTTCACTCCAAAGGTGGATGTTGTGTATATGTACGTAATGACCTAACTTCCTCTCACATTCGTGAACTTTAATCACCCAAATTTTATACTCTCTGGCTGCGGCTTACATGCCACTCTCAAACGAAATGCATCAGCGCTGTCTAAAGGGTTCCAAAAAACCTTAGCCCCCCCATTTGCAGCTTACATGTTTACTTATATCGAAATAGTTTTTAGTGATAATAAAAATATATAAAATTCTTTATTTATTGCAGGTATTAACATTACTCTAGCTGATAAATTGATAATATAATGGCTTCTCAATTAATTGGTGATTCGGAGAGGCAACGTGTGATAGATCGCATACGAGCAATAATATTTCGGGAAGCTCGTGATGCTGGAGCCACCTTTACAACACGTTCATGGGTTGCCAAAATGTTGCGAAGAAGTGAGGACTTCGTCAAAAGAAATTCGAATAAAACTTTGGATGAATGTGAAATGGATACAACCAAATCTGAGCGCCCAAATTTGCCACTCTCTCAGGAAACAAAGGACATCATTGAAAGCGGTACGCGTAAGCGGAAAAGCAGCTGTGCTAA
The DNA here is from genome assembly GCA_023014485.1 of Bathynomus jamesi. Lineage (NCBI taxonomy): Eukaryota > Metazoa > Arthropoda > Malacostraca > Isopoda > Cirolanidae > Bathynomus > Bathynomus jamesi. The sequence continues at coordinate 402,538 of JAJOZX010003111.1, forward strand.
ACTTTCTAGAGAGATCGAAGTGTTGAGAGGAAAGATCGTTAGTAGTGAGATCATTCGACTGTACCGTCATAGGCAAGGTTTAAGGCCTTGGCATGAACTTCCAAAGCCAAGAAAAACTCAACTTAACATCGATGACAGAATGTGGTTTGCCCATTATCTTGAAGATTGGAATGTGGATGATTTCATGAATTTAGATGTCTCCGATGAATTTTTTGTTTACGTAACACGTCGGCCTAACTACCAAAATGATCGAGTGTGGGCCACAACACCAGATGAAATCGATGACAATGAACATTATCGTGAATTATTAAAAAGTCCAGACTGTGTTGGTGTGTTTGTTTTGTTCACTGCAAAAAAGCTCATGTGGGTGCTGAAGCCAAATGGCGGGAACACAAAGTTTTAATTGTTTCTCATTAAATGCAGGATTACATTCTCTTTTGTAAGGTATGTTTAGTTTTACTGTACCTCTAATGGTTTAGGCCATGGGCGGGGGGACTAAGGTTTATTGGAGCCCCGTACTCTTCTCTTAATTCTACTGACTATACAAAATTCTTTGACTACCTTACTTCCAGTGTAAAATATATTCTATCCCACTCTCCTTTTGCTGAAATCTCCATTTTAGGCGATTTCAGTGTTCGCCACCACATTTCACTAATATCCCTGGTGAACTAGCTTACAACTTTTCTATCTTAACCCATTAATGCCCATCGTATGGTTTATCATACGTTTTACCCCACTTTAAACAATGAATTTTTAACCATAAAAATTTTATGATATTTTAAAAAAATTTATCATGATATACTTCCAGAGAGTTCTTCTAGTGATATCTGGCATCTATTTGTTTCAAAGGTACCAGATTAGGTTCTTGTGTTAGTTTGAACTTGGTTCTGAGAGAAGGAAGTGCATAATTGTCAACATCAGGTAAGATTTTTTTTTTTTCTTGGAAAACTACATTATTTCTAAATACTATGTTATTTATTTAATAAAAGAATGCCTGTTTATTGCTGGGAAAGAGTGTTTTTGACAAATACCCCAAAATTAAGTTCAAAATTTATAAGCATTTTACCATATATGAAATATCATACGCTGGGTAGATAGATATGAGTACATAAGTACGTGTTGGCCCACTTTATCACTTATAACTTTAGACTTATTTTACGACTCAATTTTACACCCACACACACACACAATATATATATATATATATATATATATATATATATAAATATATATATACAACATAGTATGTATGTTTATGTGTATTAGTATTAGTGTTGCTGGTAGGCTTGCAACGGCCGAGGTGGTGACCCTGGTGAGTGAAAAGAAAAATCCTTTTTTCAAGTCACACTGTTAGTTTGTTGTCCAAATGTGGTTGAAAAAAAAAAATATATAATTTATATATTCCCCAGGATGCCTAAGCGAAAACTTCCATTTAGAATTGAAGATTCCGAAGAACTTATGAACTATTTGGAGAATATTGATGACTGCGAGCCTCTTGCAGAAGAAATTGACAACTCCGATGAATTGGAGTTTGTTCTCAATCCTCCAAATGATATTCATAATTCTGACAGGGATGATGCTCCAATGACTGATGTCTCCGATGAATTTTTTGTTTACGTAACACGTCGGCCTAACTACCAAAATGATCGAGTGTGGGCCACGACACCAGATGAAATCGATGACAATGAACATTATTGCGAATTATTAAAAAGTCCAGACTGTGTTGGTGTGTTTGTTTTGTTCACTGCAAAAAAGCTCATGTGGATGCTGAAGCCAAATGGTCAGAGTTGGGATGGACAGTATTTTCGTGATATTATTCTATCCCAGCATGTCATTCCTTTTCTAAGAAACCCAAACAATGTTATGGATGTCGATCAGGTCACACTTCTGCACGATAAGGCCCCCTGCTTTAGGGCATTAGCCACTCAACAGTTGTTGCGGAACCATGAGATCGATTTCTTTGGAAATGAAGAAAGGCCAGGAAATTCTCCTGACCTGAACATCTGTGAACACATTGGATCAGTTATAAAGGACAAGGTTGAATTTCTCTTTTTTCAAGAACCTACAGCAAATCAATTTTCGAAGGATACAATGACGCAACACATTGAAACTGTTTTAGCAAATTTGCGTAACGATCAAGATCTATTCACGTCACTTTTGGCAAGCTACACAAAGTGAATTCAGGCTGTCTTGGAAGCCAATGGCGGGAACACAAAGTTTTAATTGTTTCTCATTAAATGCAGGATTACATTCTCTTTTGTAAGGTATGTTTAGCTTTACTGTACCTCTAATGGTTTAGGCCATGGGCGGGGGGACTAAGGTTTATTGGAGCCCCGTACTCTTCTCTTAATTCTACTGACTATACAAAATTCTTTGACTACCTTACTTCCAGTGTAGAATATATTCTATCCCACTCTCCTTTTGCTGAAATCTCCATTTTAGGCGATTTCAGTGTTCGCCACCACATTTCACTAATATCCCTGGTGAACTAGCTTACAACTTTTCTATCTTAACCCATTAATGCCCATCGTATGGTTTATCATACGTTTTACCCCACTTTAAAAAATGAATTTTTAACCATAAAAATTTTATTATATTTTTACAAAATTTATCGTGATATACTTCCAGAGAGTTCTTCTAGTGATATCTGGCATCTATTTGTTTCAAAGGTACCAGATTAGGTTCTTGTGTTAGTTTGAACTTGGTTCTGAGAGAAGGAAGTGCATAATTGTCAACATCAGGTAAGATTTTTTTTTTTTTCTTGGAAAACTACATTATTTGTAAATACTATGTTATTTATTTAATAAAAGAATGCCTGCTTATTGCGGGGAAAGAGTGTTTTTGACAAATACCCCAAAATTAAGTTCAAAATTTATAAGCATTTTACCATATATGAAATATCATACGCTGGGTAGAGAGATATGAGTACATAAATACGTGTTGGCCCACTTTATCACTTATAACTTTAGACTTATTTTACGACTCAATTTTACACCCACACACACACACAATATATATATATATATATATATATACATAGTATGTATGTTTTATGTGTATTAGTATTAGTGTTGCTGGTAGGCTTGCAACGGCCGAGGTGGTGACCCTGGTGAGTGAAAAGAAAAATCCTTTTTTCAAGTCACACTGTTAGTTTGTTGTCCAAATGTGGTTGAAAAAAAAAATATATATATATATTTATATATTCCCCAGGATGCCTAAGCGAAAACTTCCATTTAGAATTGAAGATTCCGAAGAACGTATGAACTATTTGGAGAATATTGATGACTGCGAGCCTCTTGCAGAAGAAATTGACAACTCTGATGAATTGGAGTTTGTTCTCAATCCTCCAAATGATATTCATAATTCTGACAGGGATGATGCTCCAATGAATGATGTCTCCGATGAATTTTTTGTTTACGTAACACGTCGGCCTAACTACCAAAATGATCGAGTGTGGGCCACGACACCAGATGAAATCGATGACAATGAACATTATTGCGAATTATTAAAAAGTCCAGACTGTGTTGGTGTGTTTGTTTTGTTCACTGCAAAAAGCTCATATGGATGCTGAGGCCAAATGGTCAGAGTTGGGATGGACAGTATTTTCGTGATATTATTCTATCCCAGCATGTCATTCCTTTTCTAAGAAACCCAAACAATGTTATGGATGTCGATCAGGTCACACTTCTGCACGATAAGGCCCCCTGCTTTAGGGCATTAGCCACTCAACAGTTGTTGCGGAACCATGAGATCGATTTCTTTGGAAATGAAGAATGGCCAGGAAATTCTCCTGACCTGAACGTCTGTGAACACATTGGATAAGTTATAAAGGACAAGGTTGAATTTCTCTTGTTTCAAGAACCTGCAGCAAATCAATTTTCGAAGGATACAATGACGCAACACATTGAAACTGTTTTAGCAAATTTGCGTAACGATCAAGATCTATTCACGTCACTTTTGGCAAGCTACCCAAAGCGAATTCTGGCTGTCTTGGAAGCCAATGGCGGGAACACAAAGTTTTAATTGTTTCTCATTAAATGCAGGATTACATTCTCTTTTGTAAGGTATGTTTAGCTTTACTGTACCTCTAATGGTTTAGGCCATGGGCGGGGGGACTAAGGTTTACTGGAGCCCCGTACTCTTCTCTTAATTCTACTGACTATACAAAATTCTTTGACTACCTTACTTCCAGTGTAGAATATATTCTATCCCACTCTCCTTTTGCTGAAATCTCCATTTTAGGCGATTTCAGTGTTCGCCACCACATTTCACTAATATCCCTGGTGAACTAGCTTACAACTTTTCTATCTTAACCCATTAATGCCCATCGTATGGTTTATCATACGTTTTACCCCACTTTAAAAAATGAATTTTTAACCATAAAAATTTTATTATATTTTTAAAAAATTTATCGTGATATACTTCCAGAGAGTTCTTCTAGTGATATCTGGCATCTATTTGTTTCAAAGGTACCAGATTAGGTTCTTGTGTTAGTTTGAACTTGGTTCTGAGAGAAGGAAGTGCATAATTGTCAACATCAGGTAAGATTTTTTTTTTTTTCTTGGAAAACTACATTATTAGTAAATACTATGTTATTTATTTAATAAAAGAATGCCTGTTTATTGCTGGGAAAGAGTGTTTTTGACAAATACCCCAAAATTAAGTTCAAAATTTATAAGCATTTTACCATATATGAAATATCATACGCTGGGTAGATAGATATGAGTACATAAGTACGTGTTGGCCCACTTTATCACTTATAACTTTAGACTTATTTTACGACTCAATTTTACACCCACACACACACAATATATATATATATATATATATATATATATATATATATATATACATAGTATGTATGTTTTATGTGTATTAGTATTAGTGTTGCTGGTAGGCTTGCAACGGCCGAGGTGGTGACCCTGGTGAGTGAAAAGAAAAATCCTTTTTTCAAGTCACACTGTTAGTTTGTTGTCCAAATGTGGTTGAAAAAAAAAATATATATATATATTTATATATTCCCCAGGATGCCTAAGCGAAAACTTCCATTTAGAATTGAAGATTCCGAAGAACGTATGAACTATTTGGAGAATATTGATGACTGCGAGCCTCTTGCAGAAGAAATTGACAACTCTGATGAATTGGAGTTTGTTCTCAATCCTCCAAATGATATTCATAATTCTGACAGGGATGATGCTCCAATGAATGATGTCTCCGATGAATTTTTTGTTTACGTAACACGTCGGCCTAACTACCAAAATGATCGAGTGTGGGCCACAACACCAGATGAAATCGATGACAATGAACATTATTGCGAATTATTAAAAAGTCCAGACTGTGTTGGTGTGTTTGTTTTGTTCACTGCAAAAAAGCTCATGTGGATGCTGAAGCCAAATGGTCAGAGTTGGGATGGACAGTATTTTCGTGATATTATTCTATCCCAGCATGTCATTCCTTTTCTAAGAAACCCAAACAATGTTATGGATGTCGATCAGGTCACACTTCTGCACGATAAGGCCCCCTGCTTTAGGGCATTAGCCACTCAACAGTTGTTGCGGAACCATGAGATCGATTTCTTTGGAAATGAAGAATAGCCAGGAAATTCTCCTGACCTGAATGTCTGTGAACACATTGGATCAGTTATAAAGGACAAGGTTGAATTTCTCTTGTTTCAATAACCTGCAGCAAATCAATTTTCGAAGGATACAATGACGCAACACATTGAAACTGTTTTAGCAAATTTGCGTAACGATCAAGATCTATTCACGTCACTTTTGGCAAGCTACCCAAAGCGAATTCAGGCTGTCTTGGAAGCCAATGGCGGGAACACAAAGTTTTAATTGTTTCTCATTAAATGCAGGATTACATTCTCTTTTGTAAGGTATGTTTAGCTTTACTGTACCTCTAATGGTTTAGGCCATGGGCGGGGGACTAAGGTTTACTGGAGCCCCGTACTCTTCTCTTAATTCTACTGACTATACAAAATTCTTTGACTACCTTACTTCCAGTGTAGAATATATTCTATCCCACTCTCCTTTTGCTGAAATCTCCATTTTAGGCGATTTCAGTGTTCGCCACCACATTTCACTAATATCCCTGGTGAACTAGCTTACAACTTTTCTATCTTAACCCATTGATGCCCATCGTATGGTTTATCATACGTTTTACCCCACTTTAAAAAATGAATTTTTAACCATAAAAATTTTATGATATTTTAAAAAAATTTATCATGATATACTTCCAGAGAGTTCTTCTAGTGATATCTGGCATCTATTTGTTTCAAAGGTACCAGATTAGGTTCTTGTGTTAGTTTGAACTTGGTTCTGAGAGAAGGAAGTGCATAATTGTCAACATCAGGTAAGATTTTTTTTTTTTTTCTTGGAAAACTACATTATTTGTAAATACTATGTTATTTATTTAATAAAAGAATGCCTGTTTATTGCGGGGAAAGAGTGTTTTTGACAAATACCCCAAAATTAAGTTCAAAATTTATAAGCATTTTACCATATATGAAATATCATACGCTGGGTAGAGATATGAGTACATAAATACGTGTTGGCCCACTTTATCACTTATAACTTTAGACTTATTTTACGACTCAATTTTACACCCACACACACACACAATATATATATATATATATATATATATATATATATATATACATAGTATGTATGTTTTATGTGTATTAGTATTAGTGTTGCTGGTAAGCTTGCAACCAGTGGCGGTCCTAGCTTACATGACGCCCTGGGCGAACCTCACCTTCAGCGCCCCCCCCCCCTGTTCGCCAACACACACATTCGAATCCCCCCAAAATAAAGGACAGACATAACTCTTTCACAAAATAACTTTTTATTGGACTAATTGTTGGAACTTCAGAACCAAAACAAAGACTCAAATTTCTGAATTTTACAAATTCTTCATCACGTAAATAGAATAACTCACTTAAGAGAATGTAATTATGATACTATGAACAGGAAAAATACAAATTAAATTGCACAACTGCCATAAATAAACTAGAGAATCAAATTTCTAAATTGTACAAATGCTCTATCACATAAATAGAATAAGACACTTAGAGAGGGTAATTATTATGCTACACTTTGAACAAGAAACAAAATAAATTGCACCACAGCACAACTGCCATCTAAAGCCTGACTCTTCTTACCTTCCTTGATGCAAAGTCATGAATTAAATCATCATATGAAATCTGCTCAGCAATTGTATGATTTATACTGATGATGGCCAGACCGGTAAGGCGTTCCTGTGACATAGTTGACCTCAGGTAGGATTTGATGAGCTTCAGCTTTGAAAAGCTCCTCTCTGCTTCAGCAACAGTGACTGGAAGAGTAAGACCAATTCTGAGAGCAGTCCACAAATTTGGATATATTTCAGAGAGCTCCCTTTCATGCATAAATGTCAGCAGTTCAAGCAAGGATATGGTCTTTGATGGCAAGTCAGGCAAGTTCTTCAGCTCCTGTGCAAGCTCTCTGCCATCCAAGTCAGATTGTCCCTTAAAGTGTAGTGTAGTACTAAGGTTCACACATTGTTCTGTCAGCTCCTCAAATGTGAGATTTTGGAAATGTGTCAGCACTCCAAACTTCTCTCCCACAATTTCCAACGTGGAAAATCTTTCCTGAATGGCTGATGTTGCAGCATCAACAACTGCATTGAAAAATGTCACCTCCAGCTTCTTCAAAGCATCAATCAAGGGCTCATCAGATGCTTCATAGGAGAAGTGCCGCTTTGTGGACCTCAGCCGTTTTTGTTTTAACACAGCCTCCACATTCATTTGTTCACAGATATCTGTGGCTGCCATTTGTGCAGCCACAAAACCTGTTGCCCTGTAATTGCGGAGACCTCTCTCTGTTTTTTTTAGGAGATTTACTGCAACATCAACGTACATGCTAGGAGACTGCATCTGCTTGCTCACATGCTGAATTTGGCACAACAGGTCATGCCACACCACTGAACAAATGGCGAAGCGGTATGACCCAACCTCCTCTGACAGAGATTGAGCCTCGACCTTTATTACAGAGTCTTTGGTGTGGTCCCTCACCTCGATCAGTGCATCTCTCACTGCAGCTGCCTGATATCTCAGGGGCTCCACACTCTTGATCTTGCTTTCCCACCTTGTATCAGACCACATCTTCAATGTGATGTTCACATGTTTTTTCAAAATGGCCCATCGTTGTGTGGAGGCTGAAAACAAGTTGTAAAGCTTCTGCAAGATGCCAAAGTAACTTGTGGCATCAATAGATCCCTTAGCAGCATCGGCCACAAGCAAATTCAGAGAATGAGCCCCACATGGAACAAACAGAGCTCTGGGATTAATTTCTAGGAGCCTGGATTGAACACCCTTGTTTTTTCCCCTCATGTTGGCCCCGTTGTCGTATGATTGTCCTCTACAGTCCATGAAAGGAACTTTTAGCTCCTCCAGTCTCTTCAGAATCAGAGATGCCAAATGTTGACCAGTGGACTCCTCTGCCTCCAAAAACCCCATGAAATGTTCCTTTATATGGGGCTTCCCCTCCAGTGACACAACCCGAATCACAACTGACAACTGTTCAGTGTGGCTGATATCTGGAGTGCAATCTAGAATTATTGAAAAAAACTTTGATTGTTTGAAGTCGCTCACCATTGCTGAAATGGTCTTGCTGCTCGACAAATCAATGAGTTCGTTTTGCATGTGGTGGCCGAGGTAGCTGGTGTGACTGGAGGTCCCCTTTTGGACACGGTTAATGTGCTCTTGCATTATAGGATCAAATTGTGCCATCAGTTCAACTTCTTTCAGAAAATTGCCATTTGATGGTGAGAACAATTTTTCTGTATGTCCCCTTAGTGCCAAATTCCTAACTGCCAGAGAATGCACAATAGCAGTGAGACGTGTCAGCACCGCTCTCCATCTCAACTTCTCAGCCTCCAGAAGTGCCATCTCCTGCTTGTCAATGGTCTCCCCCTTCTCATCCTCACTGCCAGTTCTTTCCAGATTTTCATAGAATTTAGGTGTTCTGAACTGTTGTCATGTGATGTGAGCAATGAGCTTGCATGCTTCCAGTCCGAGAGTCCCAAACTTGTTAAATTTATTTTCCTCTTGGAAAATAATGTACAACAGATACAGAAAAGGCTGTTGTTTTTTAAGGAATAGACCAACCAACTTCTGATTATATTTTCCCCACTAACCAATGACTTCCTGAAGTATTGATGGTGGAAACTTCTTCCGTCACTGTCGTTTCTAGGGAATACAAAGTCAGATGGTACTTGACTTGGTCCCCTGGAAACCAGTTGTGTCCGAATTCTCTCAGTCAGAACTGAAGGCCAGTTAGCAGGGTCGGTGGACAGAGACTCATCCTCAGGAGGCGATTCTGCTCCAGGCCTTTCTAATAGAAAGAACAAGAGCATTACTCATTAGTATACACACCTAAGTTAGATAACACATTATTCACAGCACTTTGTTATGGTGGTGGTGTTATGGAATTATGGTGGTGAAACACCACACATACCCAGTAACCCAGACCCAGTGATAATAACATTATAATTTATAACTGTTTGCAAAATGCTTTGCAGGGATGCACACACATACACATACACACACACGCACACACTCACAGACATATGTGCACACAAACTCACCTGAAGAGTCCTGCCGGGGAGAAGTAGAAGCAAATGGGTCTTCATCCTCAGGATCAGACTGCATTTGTGGAGACATATGTGAGGCTGAGGAGGTAGATGGCTCCTCAGCCTCAATAATGGCAGAAGTAGACGGCTTCTCATCCTGGCTAGTGGCAGAGGGTGTTCCAAAATATTTCAAAAGTGCCCTTGCAAATAGTAAAATAGAACATAACAGACCAATGCATGAATAGGCTAGTACAATTAATTTAACATATTAAGCACAATTTATTAAACTTTTAGAATAGGAAACAAATGAATAATACAACCTCCTTGGTTAATAGCTAATTATATACATAATAGTACACTTCAAATGATTCAGAAAGCTATATCACAAAATAGCAGTGCAATATAGCAGTGAAGAGTAGATGACATAGCTCTATACCTTTATCTTTTGCTCGTTTCTCCTCTTCTTCTTTCCTCTTTTTTCTAAACTGAGCACCTGATAGCTTTGACCTCTTCTTATCCATTTGCGGTTATTTGACAGACCTTAGTGGCTTAGTGTGAAGATTCGTTCTGTAATAAATAATATACATTTCACTATTTAACCAAACCCAGAAAAATAACATTACATATGTTAAAGTATGGGCCTTTATTCCCAATAATATTAATCTGGAAGCATTTTGCATTGTTTAGGTCTTTTATGGGAAGGTTTATGGAAAATGCAATAGATGGTTTTTTATTAATAAAAATATATTTATTGATCTTTTATTATTTATTTTATTTTATTTTTTATTTTTATTTATTTCTTTATTTATTTATTCTTATTTTTATTTTTATTTTTTTTGCAGGCGCTCATGCCGCCCCTCCACAAATGCCGCCCTGTGCGGCTGCCCATATTGCCCATATGAGGAACCGCCACTGCTTGCAACGGCCGAGGTGGTGACCCTGGTGAGTGAAAAGAAAAATCCTTTTTTCAAGTCACACTGTCAGTTTGTTGTCCAAATGTGGTTGAAAAAAAAAATATATATATATATTTATATATTCCCCAGGATGCCTAAGCGAAAACTTCCATTTAGAATTGAAGATTCCGAAGAACGTATGAACTATTTGGAGAAAATTGATGACTGCGAGCCTCTTGCAGAAGAAATTGACAACTCCGATGAATTGGAGTTTGTTCTCAATCCTCCAAATGATATTCATAATTCTGACAGGGATGATGCTCCAATGAATGATGTCTCCGATGAATTTTTTGTTTACGTAACACGTCGGCCTAACTACCAAAATGATCGAGTGTGGGCCACAACACCAGATGAAATCGATGACAATGAACATTATTGCGAATTATTAAAAAGTCCAGACTGTGTTGGTGTTTGTTTTGTTCACTGCAAAAAAGCTCATGTGGATGCTGAAGCCAAATGGTCAGAGTTGGGATGGACAGTATTTTCGTGATATTATTCTATCCCAGCATGTCATTCCTTTTCTAAGAAACCCAAACAATGTTATGGATGTCGATCAGGTCACACTTCTGCACGATAAGGCCCCCTGCTTTAGGGCATTAGCCACTCAACAGTTGTTGCGGAACCATGAGATCGATTTCTTTGGAAATGAAGAATGGCCAGGAAATTCTCCTGACCTGAACGTCTGTGAACACATTGGATCAGTTATAAAGGACAAGGTTGAATTTCTCTTGTTTCAAGAACCTGCAGCAAATCAATTTTCGAAGGATACAATGACGCAACACATTGAAACTCTTTTAGCAAATTTGCGTAACGATCAAGATCTATTCACGTCACTTTTGGCAAGCTACCCAAAGTGAATTCAGGCTGTCTTGGAAGCCAATGGCGGGAACACAAAGTTTTAATTGTTTCTCATTAAATGCAGGATTACATTCTCTTTTGTAAGGTATGTTTAGCTTTACTGTACCTCTAATGGTTTAGGCCATGGGCGGGGGGACTAAGGTTTATTGGAGCCCCGTACTCTTCTCTTAATTCTACTGACTATACAAAATTCTTTGACTACCTTACTTCCAGTGTAGAATATATTCTATCCCACTCTCCTTTTGCTGAAATCTCCATTTTAGGCGATTTCAGTGTTCGCCACCACATTTCACTAATATCCCTGGTGAACTAGCTTACAACTTTTCTATCTTAACCCATTAATGCCCATCGTATGGTTTATCATACGTTTTACCCCACTTTAAAAATGAATTTTTAACCATAAAATTTTATTATATTTTTAAAAAATTTATCATGATATACTTCCAGAGAGTTCTTCTAGTGATATCTGGCATCTATTTGTTTCAAAGGTACCAGATTAGGTTCTTGTGTTAGTTTGAACTTGGTTCTGAGAGAAGGAAGTGCATAATTGTCAACATCAGGTAAGATTTTTTTTTTTTCTTGGAAAACTACATTATTTGTAAATACTATGTTATTTATTTAATAAAAGAATGCCTGTTTATTGCTGGGAAAGAGTGTTTTTGACAAATACCCCAAAATTAAGTTCAAAATTTATAAGCATTTTACCATATATGAAATATCATACGCTGGGTAGATAGATATGAGTACATAAGTACGTGTTGGCCCACTTTATCACTTATAACTTTAGACTTATTTTACGACTCAATTTTACACCCCCCCACACACACAATATATACATATATATATATATACATAGTGTGTATGTTTTATGTATATTAGTATTAGTGTTGCTGGTAGGCTTGCAACGGCCGAGGTGGTGACCCTGGTGAGTGAAAAGAAAAATCCTTTTTTCAAATCACACTGTCGGTTTGTTGTCCAAATGTGGTTGAAAAAAAAATAAATATATATATATTTATATATTCCCCAGGATGCCTAAGCGAAAACTTCCATTTAGAATTGAAGATTCCGAAGAACTTATGAACTATTTGGAGAATATTGATGACTGCGAGCCTCTTGCAGAAGAAATTGACAACTCCGATGAATTGGAGTTTGTTCTCAATCCTCCAAATGATATTCATAATTCTGACAGGGATGATGCTCCAAGTGATAGTGAGGATACATTGAGTTTCAGAGATATTGGCAAAGGTGTACTTTCTCAATGTGCAGAGGTAAGAAGGATGGTAAAAATGAACTTGTTATTTCTGGGCCATCACAAAATTCATATGAAGAGTCTCGACCCAATTCAAAAAGAAGGAAAAAAGACTGTCGCGAATGGGTGTCAAAGCCAATAGAAAGGTGCAGTGTATGTGTCAGTTGAAGAACTATATAAATATTTTGCAATACTAATTTTGTCAGGATGCAATAAACTGCCATCCAGAAGAATGTATTGGGAAACAAAATCAGATACCTGTAACAATTTAGTTAGCAGGTCCATGAGCAGAAATCGTTTTGAGATTATTCATAGATATTTGCATTTCAATGATAACATGAAAATTGATGAAAGTGACAAAGTTTTCAAAATTAGGCTTCTCCTTGATCACCTGAATGAGGCATTTGCAACTCTCATTCAGCCACTGGGGTCTTCATTTTCTCTTGACGAAGCAATGGAGCCGTATTATGGACATCACAGCACGAAACGGTTCATAAGGGGCAAAACAATAAGGTATGGCGTCAAATGGTGGTGGCTTGCTACATCAGATGGATATGTAATAAAATTTTATCCTTATACTGGTGCAGGAAATAAAACCCCAGGTAAACCACTTGGTTCTTGTATTGATTACAGAAAAGCTTTGTTTAGGATTTCTACCCCAAGGTTCATGTATCTATATTGACAACTTTTTTACATCACTGCTACTCTTAGAAACCATGACTGAACATGGACTTCACTGCATTAGGACAATTCGAAGTGATAGAATTGAAAAGGCCCCATTGAAAGATCTGAAGAAGGAAAGCCGTGGAACATCTTGTGCCATTGAGGACTCAAAAAGTGGAATTACTCTAATAAGGTGGAATGATAATAATCAAGTTACAATGGCAACAAATATACAGGAAGCGGTGAAATATGATCTTGGATCATGTAAGCGGTGGAGTAAAAGCGAATGAAAGCCAATTACTGTTCCACAACCCAATCTAATAAAACTATACAATAAAGGAATGGGAGGAGTTGATGTTTTCGACAAACTAAGGGGACTTTATAGGGTAAGAATCCGCTCAAAAAAGTGGTATTGGCCACTCTTCAGATTCTGCTTCAATGCAATGGAAGCATTGTGAACTTGTGAATGTTATTTCGACACCTCGACAAGAATATCAGTCTTTTAGAATTTAGCAGATGTATTGTTATAGCCCTACTAGCATCTCCAGATATGGAAAAAAATGTGTGGAGTACGCCCTAAAACTAAAAAGCAAGTTTTGAGTGAAGTTCGTTATGATAACATCGGACATTTAGTAGATAAAAATTTCACGCAGAGATGTACTAAATTTCAGTGCATAAAGTGTAATGATGGTTTTCATCCTGATACATGCTTCAGAGCATACCATCAATGAATAATTTTTTGAGGTTCTAATTCGAATTTTTATTTATTCTAATTGTATTTACAATGAATAAAATGTAAAAGTTAAAGATTTTATACTTAACCTTATTTGGTTGTAATGAACCCCTTACTGCCCAGCGTATGATATATCATACGTGCTATAAAATCAAGATTTCAAGTTGTTTTATCTAAAATTTTAATAATCTACCTTAAATATTGAATAATGAACCACATATTTTAATTTGAAAGTGATATCTCAAAAATTTGAATTTTGGGCATTAATGGGTTAAATAGCCAAGAGCAGATTGTACAGCACCATACTCGTATCCCCGATCACCTTGGAGATAGGCCCAACATTCTGGATTTATTTTTCAACTCTCATCCTTCTTCTCACTGTGTCAAACTTTTTTCTCTATTGGGCTCTTCCGACAACAATCTTATATCTGTTTCCTCCCCTGTCGCTCCAATTCGGCCTTTGGATTCTCCCAAAAGGAGTCGCCTTTGGCACTTTGGCGCTGCTGATTGAGAAGACTTCAGGCAGTAATTGTCTGATTTCCCATGGAATGATTACTGCTTCCGTGGCTGAACCCCTTCCGAGTGTACTGGGCGAACCACGGAGGTGATTCTCTCGGGCATGCAGGCGTACATTCCATATTCTTCTCCTACTGTTCATTCAAAATAACCTTGGTTTAACTTCATTTGTTCTAATGCTATCCGCAAGAGAGTGGAGGCTTTCAGGCGGTACCGTCTTTCACTCAGCTTATATTTCTGTCCGGAATCATGCGAAATCTGTTCTTCGACTCGCAAAAAGTGTCTTCATCAGAAAACATGAGAAAACCTATCCAATTCTAATTCTTCTCGCTCTTTCTGGCATCTAGCCAAACACCTCCCCCAACAACTTTAGTTCTCCTTCTTTCCCTCCTCTTTTCCATACTGACGGCTCAGTTGCCGTCACTTCTTCTGATAAAGCTGAACACTTCGCTCAAATTTTCGCCTCCAGTTTGATTCCGGACTGTTCTTCCATCTCCTCCTCCCTTCGATTTACTGTAATTATGACTGAAATTAGAATCACCCCCAAAGATGCTTCTTCTGCCCTATCTCGACTCAACTCTACGGTCGTGATAGTGTCCTTCCTGTTATTCTCAAGGACTGTGCTTCTGTGATGACACCCTACCTACGTAAACTCTTTCGTCTTTCCCTTTCATATGGTACTTTTCCTCTCTGCTGGATGTTCGCTTTCATTCATCCTGTCCCAAAGAAGGATGACCGCTCTCAACCCTTCAACTATCGTCCAACTGCTTTGATTTCTTGCCTTTTTAAGGTTTTTGAATTTATCCTTAATAGGAAGAATTTTAAACACCTCTCTACTCACAATCTTCTTTCAGACCACCAACAGTATGGGTTCAGCAAATGACGCTTCATTGGTGTCCCTTGCGGAGGCATTGCGGAGTCATTTTTGAGGCATTGAAAACTTTGAGGCTTTCATTGTCTCAAAAACTCAGTTCTTCCATCTGTCGACTCGTCACAATCTCCCACACGACTATCCCCTTACCTTCAACAATACACAACTCAATCCTTCCTCTTCTCTTAACATTCTTGGTGTTTCCTTTTCACGTGATCTTTCCTGGAAAAATCACGTATACTATACTCTCTTTCGAAAACAGCTTCTAGGAAACTCTGCAGTTTCTTTGCCCCAACTCATTTGCTCTCTTTACAGCATGGTCGTCGATCGCGGGGGTGGGGGGGACATGTCTCCTTCACTTTTTTGTTGGGGGAAGGACAACATACTATATGTCGCCTAAATTTTAAATGTAATTGTTTAATTGTGAATCTCTCTCTCTCTCTCTCTCTCTCTCTCTCTTTATTACTACGTTTATTTGAAGTTGTATTTCTTTAATATACTGTATCTATCTTGGATAATTTTTTAATGTCTTATTTGTTTATGTGTATCTAAAGTAGCAAGTTCTTAACAGAAGTGTAATTTGTTTCAGTTTAATTCAACGAATATAAATAATAATTTTGTTCGAAAAATATATGAGGTTACTGCATCACACTTCTTGCTCTTTGTCATTTCTGAAATGTCCACCCTACTTCTGAGAAAATGTAAACAAATGCCCAATGTGTACCATCAGATCTGCCACCTCAGAAGATGACTGCACTGGAAATGCTGACTTACATACACGAGAAGCAGCTGATAGAGTTACGGTATATCCAAACAATGGATTGCTCTCAGAATTGCAGTCACTCTTCCAGTGACTGTTGCCACAGCTGAAAGGAGCTTCTCCAAGTTGAAGCTAATTGAAACGTACCTCAGGTCAACAATGGCACAAGAGCGTCTGAGTGGGCTTGCCGTCATGAGCATCAATCGGGAGGTAGGCCGGAAGCTGTCCTATGATGATATTATTGATGAATTTACAAGAAAAATAGTCAGGAGAAAAAGGTTTCGAATGTACATGATATACCGGGTGGGCCAAAAAAACTATTACCCAACTTTTGAGAAAATATTGTGGCTCACCCTATATACTGATCTTACTGCTGAGGCCGTATGTTGCAACCATACTTTTACTCTTTCAAACGCTGGCTTTGAATCTAGATTGAACGCTCTACGAGTAGAGGTACAGGTAGCAACTATATCGTAGTTCCAGGAATAAATTATCGCCTTAAATTCGTTTAATTTATTTCTAATACTACGCGCGTTACAGTAAAAGACGTTTAAATTATTTTTTTTACCACGGATCGGCGTTTTAAACTATTTGTCACGTCGGGCCGGCGTTTCCCGGACCCACAACGTTTAAAGAGGACTTCGACCTATACAGTTTTCGAAAGTTCTCATCGATTAACCTACCTAGCCTAGCATTTCCTATTTCATTGAAATGCACCCCCATCTTTTATAAAAAGGCTAGGATCACTGAATTCTGACCACCGCTTTACGAATGGTACATTTTCCTGAGCACAAATCTCTTCTAGTTTAGTGTTCAAGAATATTGTTTTTGACGTTATCCCAAAATTTAAACCGTGCCTATGGGTAATACCTAGAACTAAAGACCTATCCGACCTTGCTTTCATGGACCCAATTAACCCCCTATATCTCTCCAAAAGGTCAGGTACTCTCGTACGGGGCCTATACGAGTCGTTGTCCCCTACCATCGTCACCAACCTCGAGTGACGGGAGGCAACATTAATCCTATCTACTTCGTCTCTAACTCTGTCAATCCTGGCCCCTGGTAGACAGACCCTCCTCCTCTTGGTTGGATTCCGTTCAACGAACTCCTTATCCATATGACGCAATAAGGAGTACCCAATTAAAATAGTTTCCCCCTCATTCACATCCCTATTCAACTGGGCAAAAAGGTTCGAAACCTCGATAGGAGGCGGGGGGGGGGGGATTCCTATCACCTAACGTACATGGCCTAGCTCCGCCCTTAACTACTCTAAATCCCTCCCCGTCTACTAATCCCGAACCAACCTTAACCTCGTCCTCAACTCTGTCTAACCTTCCCGATAAGCAGTGGTGGGCACCGTTAACCAAAAAGTTAACTTCGATAACGATAATCCGTTAACCCCAATTTTTAACTCCGATAACGATAATCCGATAATTTTAATACAAAGTTAACGGAAGTTAACGATAATCCGTTAACGATAACTATTTCTTTACTAACATTTAAAAAAATCAAGGAAAAAAGCTTTAAAACGCATAGAAAATGTTTATTTATGCAAAATCCAACAATAAATAGGTATTTAACTGTATTTTTATCAAGTTTTGCAACTTTTTTGCTTAATAACTTTTTTTTTATTTTTAATAAAAAATGTACTGATTACATGTTTTGAAACCCTTGTAACCACTAACCATTAACTAAATTTTAATTTCGCAGAGAATTATTATGGCGGGAACTGAAAGGTAAAATTAAATTTTAGGCTGGTTGCCCTTCAGAAAGACCAACTTCTCAAAGTTAGGCCCAACTGCCAGTCTTAACCTCTTGGGCCTCCCCAACCTCCCCTTGCGAGATCTGGAAGCAGACTGAAGTTATGGCGGTTTGAATTCATTCGCGGAGCGGTGATCTTCCGTTAATAGTCCGTTAAAAAAAGTTAATTTCGTTAATTAACTGTTATCGGATTAACGCTTTAGTGTCCAACACTGCCGATAAGCTACCTGTACTAGAAACTAAGTCTTCAACGTTAGTATAGGTTCGGCCTTCGTCAACTGTAAACCTACCCCTGCCCTCATCAAGCGTTGCAAGTCGTCCGGTCACAAGTTTAAATTAAGCCGGCACGCAATGAAAACTTCTAAATCGCTAAAAACCACTAATATTCAGTTACTTATCTATAACAATGTGAATATAAACGCAAGTATATAAAATTCAGTACTTTTCAACAGTAAATTTATCGGCAATATCCAAAAGTAGAAACAATATCAGAGCGGCCAGGGGAATGTGTCCGGTCAATAAGGAGTCTGCTGACGAATAAAGTAAGGAGTCTGGCTGACGAATGAGTAAGGAGTCTGGTTGACGAATGTCGTGTTCTGTTAGATCGATTAACAGAGAGAGAAGTGTCGAAAATTTGGTTCAGCGACGAGAAGACCTTTACGGTTGCTTCAACAATAAACAAACAAAATGACCGAGTTTATGGAAGACAGGTCAAAAAATCTAGCAGTTTTTTTCACTCAGAACTTGTAGAAAGACTAAACATAACTTCCTTGCCTACAGCAATGCTTACGACTAGGCACCTCTGGGCTAATTCTTCGTGGCTTAAATTTTGTTTACGTCCATAAACAGAAAAACACCAGACGTATAATTTTCGTATTTTCATTACTTCTCTTTTCAAAATTTTCAGGAGTTAATGTGATTGAAAATTTTGCCACCTGAAAAATACGTTCTTATTTGCTGTTAATGTAGGCTCAATGCCTGCATATTTAGTTCTACTTATGGCAATTTCTCCTATTCCCAATAGGCTTTATCGCAAATCCCGACGCAATTCCTAGTAATTTTATACAATTAATTAATATTTTGGATCACTTTAACATATTGCTTCCCAGTGTATATCACTTTAACATATTGCTTCCCAGTGTTAATCACTTTAACATATTGCTTCCCAGTGTATATCACTTTAACATATTGCTTCCCAGTGTTAATCACTTTAACATATTGCTTCCCAATATTTAGGATAAGGAGTACGATAAAAAATGTTCGCTTTAATAAAGTAAAGGCATAAAAAGTAAATCATAACATGTTAAAATATTAGACTGAAAGTAAATTTATTAGAATTGTTGCGCTATACGGTCACACAAAGTAAAAAATGGATTTCGGAAGAATCGGTCACGCCACATCATTTGCCACAAGTACGAGTTGTGTAGCTCCTTTTTGCATCTTTTCATTTCCTTTATATATTTAATGCACGTTAACTGAATGCCCGGTTAGGTCAGAATGCCCGGTTAGGTCAACTGAATGCCCAGCTAGGTCAACTCTACGCCCTTGACGATTGGTTAGGTTAAGTTGTGATATTTTCGTTAAAACTAACGAAAATATCACGACTTAACCTAACCAATCATCAAGGGCGTACAGTTGACCTAACCGGGCATTCAGATGACCTAACCGGACATTCAGTTGACCTAACCAGGCATTCAGTTAACCTACATTAAATATATAAAGAATGCATGGTTAGGGTATTTATAGCTTTGTTTACGGTCGGTAGGTTATCTCCTAGATTACCAACCTCTTTCTAACCAACCAACCTTTCTCTTTTTAACATATTGCTTTCCAGTGTTAATCACTTTAACATATTGCTTCCCGAATGCTTTGGGAAGCAATATGTTAAAGTGATCCAATATTTTGTATTAAATTATGAAATAAAAGTACCGTATACACGATACCATATTGTAGACGTGTTTAGGCCTGGGTTTAAATTAGTATGCCAGGCGTGTATAGTTTTTCCATATACTGGAGGCCTCGAAGAAAAAATTTGTATGTCATGCATTAAATTTTTAACTGTTTCTCAAATCATATGAAATGAGTTAAAAAACATGGAGTCGGATAGTGGAAAGAGAAAGTTTACTCAAGACCTATTTAAACATAAAAGTTCAAGAGGTTAAATTCTCAAATTTAGTTAAAGTTATGTCAATCAGTTTGAGTCCCCTAGGTATATGAAATTAATGGAATTGAAGTTAAGTTATTAAGCATTTTAACTTTGCTAACTATTTGTAAGTCTTATAGGTCACCAGTCTTAATTTTTTCTTGTGAAAGTTTTCTGGCTTTCAAAGCAGTTTTTCTTTGAGGCCTGTCTGGTTTAGTCTGAGTTATATCAGGTACATTGAGAAATTCCTCATCAACAGTATCCTGATCCAATCTTTTGGGTAATGTTTCTAACTTACTCCCACATTCTAAAGGATATATGATAGCAATGTGATATCTCTGATGGTTTAACAGTTGTTGTTTTCAGTTTTACAACTCCGGTCACTTCACCTTCACCACTTTTGAGCTCTAGGACTTTCCTCATTGACCAATGCTGTCTTGGAGTCTTGTCATGTCCCCAATTTTGACTGAATTATTCCAATTTTGTTTTGTCAATTGTTTATGTATTTCTCTAAGATTTGTTAAGTATTCTTCTCTCCATTTTGTTATAAACTGAGTTTTGATTTGTGTCAAATGTTGGTATTTTGTGTTGAGTTCCAATCTGGATCCTCTGTACTGTTATTTTCACATTCTGGTAACATGTTTACTGTTTCTCCTTTAATTAGCTCATTAATACCATCTTGCACATAAGTCAGTGGCCTGTTGTTGACAACATTTTCAATTTCTGTCAGAATAGTCATGAGTTCAAAAAGTTCAAGATATTTGGTCCCAGTGGCCTTTTTAAGGCAATTCTTTACACTCTGTATGTTTCTTTCTCAAATAGAACCATATCATGGTGAATTAAAAGGAATGTACAGTTGCCCGCATATGTAATGTTCCTCGCCTCATCGGCGACTCCGTACATGTGGCAACGCCGCAGTGATAGCCAAGGTACCCCAACTGGGTGAAGATGGGGTGGAGTGGGGGCAGCCGAGTCCAACAACATATAACACAGACATATATATCTAAAGGACAATTGAATGTGCTGGTCATTGACATACAGGTAATTATAGTGTAATGTCTGTGTTCATAAAGATAAACAATTAATATGATCGTGAACAGCGTTGAACTCCATGTAGTTTACTAGTCTTATACAGTAATAAGGTTCCATTATGATTACTGCAAGTCTATATGAACAGCTACCACAATACAACTTTTTATAGAGTAGTGAATTTGTACAAAAAATGGACATTACAAAACCAGTTACAATTACAATTACATTACAATAGTTTATAATATTTAGAGATTAGCTGGTCGAGAAAATGTAAATTTATTGACAACTTAACTTATTATGCTTTGCCATTTTTGCAAATATAAAATATTTTTATATAATTACATTTTGAAATGAGTATAAATTAGCATAGTGTTTTTTGGTGTTCAATTTTCTGTAAATGTAGATTTTGTTTTGTAATGAAAATTTTAAAATTTCAAATAATTAGTAAGAGAATCAGGTAAATTTGGCCGATGCCAATGCCCCAAAAATGGCCGATTCTGCCAATGCCGATGAGTCAGTACACCACTAGTTTTTATTGATTTTGCTAATTTTGAGGGCCAGGTTTTTTACTGGTAAATATACTATTCAATTTGATGTAATAACATGTTTTATAGATTTAATGACTCACACATGTTGTTTATACCCTCATGTAATCGCAAGTTTCTTTAAAAATATCATTGTATTTGTTAATCTTTAATACAAAAAATGTCTCGTTTTCTAATTTTTTTTACAGCCAAGATAGTATAATGGCTTCAAATAAAGAAATTTCATACAAGAATAGGTTGAAAATTATTGTGCTCCATAAAGAAGGCACCACTCACAGGCAAATAGCTACTAAAACTGAAGTACTGTATCATTGTCTACTGTTTCCGAAACATTTTCTCTCCACTCACAAACTAGGGATGTGAAGAACAAAACAGGGTGAGGATGGAAGCGAAAAACATCTAAAAAGGATAATAAGTATATGATAACGATGAGCAAGCGTAATAGAATGAAGACTGGTGGGTGGGGAAAGGGAATGAGGGAGTGTGGAGGTTGGTTGTGTAATGTCTATTTTTAGTTCAAATTCACTAGTATATAAAAAGTTGTATTGTGGTAGCTGTTCATATAGACTTGTAGTAACCATAATGGAACCTTATTACTGAATAAGACAAGTAAACTACATGGAGTTCAACGCTGTTCACGATCATATTATTTATCTTTATGATCAGAGACATTATATTATAATTACCTGTATGTCAATGACTGCACATTAGGGTGTGTCAGTTTTAGGGAGCAAAGTGAAATCTTTAAATTTTCAAAGACTACTAGTGACCAAATGATGCATTTTTATGTGCTAAATCGAAATATGGCTCTAAAATCCAGATTTGACCACTCCTAGCAATTTATATTTGACGTTGAAGTTTACGAAAAATCAGCAATTTTTGCAAGTATTTTTTTATTGTACCGTATATAATTACATTTTACATACACTACATACAATTAAAGACTTTTGATTGTATTTCACTACTAAAACTTAGAAATATAGATAGGTTTCTTGAACTTTGCCAAGGATGCCATGTCTGCCTTGCTCTTGTTCCTGGACATGAGCTCCCTACTGGCCACCTGGCCACTGATGTACGCCTCCCTCCTCTCTTGTGAGAAAACATGTTGTGCTGCTTCAGTTGTCATCCTTACACTCCTCTCTACTGACTGTGGGTGTGAGGGCCATGCAGGAACTTCCATTGGTCTATCCAGAAACTCCTTGATTGCAGCAGTGGTGAGGGAGCAGGTCAAAAGAGGCTCAGTCACGCCAGAGTTCCACTCAATAAGCTCCGAGAGTTTGGTGGCATCTGGGTTGATGTCAGGAGTCTTCCTTGGTCTGACACTGCAGGACCTGTGTGTCCTCATCTCCTTCACCTCTGATTTCCAGTATCATCTTCACTGCCTCCCTCCTCTCCTCCTCCACCTCACTGCACAGCATGGCCTGGAGCACAGCCTCAGAGTGTGCATACTAGGCTGATCTCTTCACTGTAGGCATCACTATTCCTATCACCTATTTCTGAATTCTGAGCAGCTCCAGCTGGTACAGTACATGCCTGGGACCCTTCACCCAGCTGTGATTTAACTTGATGATGAACCAGTTTGGCATGTAGACTTCCACTATGAATTCCACAATTATCCTCAGATTCTTCAGGTTCCTACCCTTCAGCCCATGTTTGGAAATCCACAATCTGCAAAACCTTAGAGCCGTGGTGACCCACCTACTGTGACAGACTGGCCCAATCTTCAGGAGAGCTAGACTCTGAGGTACCTCTCTTGATCTGATGGCAGTGATGATTCTGTAGCCATATGATTGGTCTGTGCTGAGGTCCTTGACTACCTCCTGACTGAAATGGGGTAGAGGAGGACCAACAGTGATCCTCGTGAAGTTTGGGTTGATCTCCAGCTCAGTGGCAGTGTCTAACATCTTCCCTAGGGGCCCAGACCACTTGTTGTTGCTCAATGTCTTGCCATCCAGTGCAGTCACCAGGTATCTGAGACTCAGCTCCCCAGTGTGCAAGTCACAGACAATCCACACCAACTTCCTGCTAAGCTTGGCCTCCATATAATGCATTACTCCTCCCTCCCAGCCAGTATTCACATTAGTACTGTCACCTTCTATGGCCAAAAGGGTCTGGTCTGCTCCTCTCTCTCTTAGCCAGTTTATCAGATGATCAGCAATGAACTCAGCTTGACTTCTCTCCTCTGCAGCTTCCTCTGGTACAAAATGCCACAAATATTTCCAACCTGGATCATTGCACACTGTGTAGTGTTCTTCTTTAATGAGGCCAGGAAACTGCCTGTCACTGCCCTCAGCTTCCATCATCACTTTGGTGTCATCTCTTTTCCCATCAAAGAAGATACAGGTGATGCCATTTTCCGTAATCTCTTCAACAAACTTCTTGACCAGCTCCTTAGTCAGTCTCTCCTGAGCCCTCCTCACCTTGTTGTGGTCAATCACCAGTGCTGTGTCAAACTCTGTGATAAGACCAGCATCAATGCAGGCAGCAGTGGCAATCTCTGCAGTCACTCTCAGCCCAGTGTGATGTCTCAAGCTAGCCAGAGCTATGTTGGTGATATCTTCAGTGTTGTATTTCTTCTTAGCCACAGGCAAGGAAGAAGTTGTCGCAGCCTCTGGTATGAAGTGTTCGTCCTCCTCTCTCCTCCCTGCCTCCTCCAGTATATCTCCAGTCTCCTCCAACTCCATCTCCAGCAGTCACTCCTCCCTCAACTCCTCTTCTTTTTTGGCTGACTCCTCTGCCTTCTTCCTCCTCTTCTCCTCGGCTTTCCTTCTCTGCTCCTGTCTCTGCAGCACTGCTTCCTGTCTCCTGGTCTCAGGGTGATCAGCTAAACCACTCTGGTGTGCCCCGACACTGCCTACCTTTTCTCTCTGACCTTTAATGAAGGCAAGCTCCTGCACTGGTATCTTCTGCTCGCTCCTGCAGCTGCAGTCAATGTGAACCTCACTGTTGCAGACAGGGTTGCACCCAAGTTCACTGCAGCTCCTGATCACACAGTGATCTATCTTTGACCTCTAGCTTCACATTGCCAATGGACACCTTCACTGCCTCATCCCACAGTGCCTTCACTTTAGCCCTGATCCTGACCTCAGTGTTGATTACAGGTCCTGTGAATAGAGCGTTGGCCTTTCTCCACTGAGCCAGTAGCCCTGGAACAATGTCGTTGTTAATCAGGTCATTACCTGGGTAATTACTCTTGTCTTCCTCACTCATCTTTCTCAACAAACCGTACCTCAGCAGATCTCTGGCTGTGGGCAGCTCAGCAGGGGGAAGTTCCCTACCAGTCCCCACCAAATGACTTAGGTGACAACTTGATTTGCTTCTGGTTCTGATTTCTTTCTGACTCATCCTGTGGACCTGTGAACAAAAGAAATGTCATTGAAATTTGGATAGGCCTACTGATTATGATTACATAAAATGAAGTTAATTGGAATTTTTAATATCTTCCTATAAGCTCAGATAAAAGGTTGTGTTGTTATAGGTACAAGACTTAATTATTCAAAGTAATGACAATTTCATATATCTATCATATCAAAATATACAGAAAGTTGAGTCACGCATAACATTTCGAATAATTTGAATTACACAATATTTACATTACGAAGTAATCAAAATTGTCAAAAAGGAGGGAAAACACGCATTCACAATCAAAACTCCAGCATTTGTGACTATGTGAAACTTAGAAACCATACTGCACACCAAAAATAACCAAAGTTGACCACGCATATCAATGGCACATTGATATACTATGCTAGTCATATTTAGGTTATATTTCAAACCTTTATGGTCAAATATAAGTAGGTAAATGGCTTTTTTAAACAACACTAAAGATATTTCTAAGTTTACTAGCTAACACTGCCCAACACCAATTTTGCTGATTTAATTGTAACACCTGTTTTTAGGTAACTTTGGTGTGCTGATTTCAAAAATCACCTTAGTTTTTGCCTATCACGTCAGGTTTTCGAGCAATCAAATACGGATATTTCGGAGATATCGCATTTTGGCAGGGTTATGCCCAATTTTTTTTCTTTTCAAAAAATAAGTTTTTACATACTCAGAATCAGCATGGAAAAGTAAACAATTGTGCAGGGAATGAACTTTAATATACAATGGTAATATTGACACATAAAGTGATTAAAAGTGTTTAAATAAGCAAAAAATGAATCCATATTAAAGCAAGCACGGGACCAGTTTTCTTAACATTGTCTTTTTCTTGTTTTCTTACTTTTCAGTGCTGATAAATTTTCTCTTATAGGACTTCCTAGAATGAGAGATGTCAAGACAATCTCTTTGCAGGCTCCAGCAGTAGTCAGCCATCATATGGGTATCCCATCTTCCTTGGTATCGTTCTTCCATCACTTTGATATCTTGGTGGAACCTTTCACCTTGCTCTTCACTAACATCACCAAGATTTTCTGGAAATTTATCCAGATGACTGTTGAGAGAGTGAACTTTAATGCTCATGTTGCAACCCAACTGCTGAAAGTTTACAAGTAACTCACTAGCGGAACCGGCTGCTCTCACTCCGCCAATGGGAAATCTCTCTCAGATCATGACGTCACGCTCACACCTGGGGAAATCACAGATACCCAAGATTTTAATATGTTGTACATGACCTTTAGATTTAAGGCACAGATTTGCGTATTCCACAGATAAAATTTTAACAGCAAAACAGCTGTTAACAGGTCTCAAAAATCATCAATTTTGATAAGCGCCCTTCATGGATCACCCAAAATAGGCATATTGCATTGCACGAAAACCTGATGTGATGGACAAAATCTAAGGTGATTTTTTAAATCAGCACATCAATATTATCCAGAAACAGGTCTTAGAATTAAATCAGCAGCAAAAAATTTACTTTAGATATATATATGTTGCTGGACTCGGTTGTCCCCCTCCACCCCCAGAGATGGGCATAAATACTTTAAAATGTATTTAAATACTAAATACGTGCAAATTTGTATTTAAATACTAAATACATTACTGTAAACTGGAATGTAATTAAATACTAAATACATTACTGTAAACTGAAATGTAATAGTAGCACAGTGGAAAAATGTTGGAGGGCAAGTTGCAATTGCATAATGTTACGTAATGTTGCAAGAGTGCAAACCCCCACCCCTTTGTTGCAAGAGTGCCACCCCGCCCCCTTTGTTGTAAGAGTGCCACCCCCACCCCCTTTATTGCAAGTCACCCCACCCCCCTTTGCTGCAAGACACCCCCACCCCCTTTGGTGCCAACCCAAAATGGGACTGCAAGGGGTATGCAACTTGGAGGCTGAGTTCTCCCGCAAGCTGAACCCCGCAAAGGGGACATACCTAACCTAAGGGAGCCCCTTTAGGTTAAAAGGGGACGCCTCACCCCCCAAAGGAGCAGAAAGAGATAGAAGTAGAGGAAGAGAGAAAGGAAGAGGAGGGTCCTTGCTCCGCTGATTGCCGAGCTCATATGACTCCATCGTCCGACCCCCACCTTCTTATAGGGCACTAATCAGCCAGTTGGCTTATTCAGACAGTGCCTTTGGGCATCATCAGCCATTGCCAGCCAGCGCCTCAGTGTGCCATCGTCTTAGATCATCATCAGCCAGTGCCTCAGGCACATATATTAATTACCCAGTTGGATTAGAACCCCGAATTGTCAAATAACAATTAATTAAATATCCCGAAATCCGATACCAAACAATTATATAATAGAGCCAGATGTCACAGTGACCGTGCCTACTAGTGATATATATATATATATATAAAACGGGAACCGGGGTCGCACCCCGGCCCGGACTCTGACCGGTTGCTGGAAGCCCTGCGCCTCAACCAAGCGTGGTGGAGAGGTTGGGCTGAGGAAGTAGTCTTTTATTATTTATTATAATTTATTTAAATTCATTATTTCTTTATTTTCTTTCCTCATTCCTCCATCATAAATTACACTGGTCAACAAAGATTTTTCATCAGAGTAAAATTTGTGGTGGCTGGATAGCATTTTTCACGCTGATTCCAAAACTGCATTCAGATTTTTTCTAGCGCGTATAGTTTTCAAGATGAAGGCATACGGTATATATAACTACACAGATTTAACCATTTTAAATAGGCAAAATACTAATATTTCAACATTTGATTGTGTTTATTTTATTGTGTTTTTTTAGTTTATTCATCTTATTGATTTCAATTATCTTAATTATACATCTTATGTATTTCAGGTGTGAGCTTTTACGTCTAGCAGCATTGTGATTCAGGCAACAACGCCGTGCTTTGTGTGTCAAAAGATCAGTCCAGTCCAAGAACTTGTTGTGTCAAGTTGGTGTACATTTTTTTTAATTTATAGTTTGCTCAGGTCAGTCAACATGCCTCGACAATGTAAGAATGACCCCTGAAAGCAGTTCTTTTGCATAATGGTAATATAATGCCATCCATCCCCATTGCCCATTCCGTCCATCTAAAAGAGACATATGACAATATGGATATACTACTTAAGGCAATCAAATACGAGTCATCAATGGAATGTTTGTGGAGATCTAAAAGTTATAGGAATGCTTATGGGTATGCAGTCAGGATTCACAAAATTTTGTTGTTTCCTTTGCCTGTGGGACAATCGCGCCAATATAGAACATTCAGTGTTGGGCACTAAAGCGTTAATCCGATAACAGTTAATTAACGAAGTTAACTTTTTTTAACGGACTATTAACGGAAGTTAATTTCCATTTATCGTTATCGGACCAGTTAACTTCCGATAACTCGATATTTAGTCTGTTAAAGTCCGTTAACATGTTAACTGCGAGGAGTCATTCACGGAAGATCACCGCTCGCAATGAATTCAAACCGCCATAACTTCAGTCTGCTTCCAGATCTCGCAAGGGGAGGTTGGGGAGGCCCAAGAGGTCAAGACTGGCAGTTGGGCCTAACTTTGAGAAGTTGGTCTTTCTGAAGGGCAACCAGCACATTGTGTCATTGTCTTTAATAAATGTGCCTAAAATTTAATTTTACCTTTCAGTTCCTGCAATAATTATCTGGTAAATTAAAATTTAGTTAATGGTTAGTGGTTACAAGGTTTCAAAACATGTAATCAGTACATTTTTTATTAAAAATAAAAAAAAAAGTTATTAAGCAAAAAAGTTGCAAAACTTGATAAAAATACAGTTAAATACCTATTTATTGTTGGATTTTGCATAAATAAACATTTTCTATGGGTTTTAAAGCTTTTTTCCTTGATTTTTTTAAATGTTAGTAAAGAAATAGTTATCGTTAACGGATTATCGTTACTTCCGTTAACTTTGTAGTAAAATTATCGGATTATCGTTATCGGAGTTAAAAATTGGGGTTAACGGATTATCGTTATCGAAGTTAACTTTTTGGTTAACGGTGCCCACCACTGAGAACATTACACCAAAAGTGACTGGCCACTTAGGTATACATATGTCCCAGGGATAAGCAATGTCCAGTCTGTCCCTTTAGTGGATCCCCAAAAGATCTATCTGCCACCTCTTCACATTAAACTTGGTTTAATGAAGAATTTTGTTAAAGCAATGGGTAAAGTCAATTCTGAAGGGTTCCAATACCTTTCAAGGAAATTTCCGAAGGTTACTGCAGCAAAATTGAAGGATGGAATTTTTGTTGGGCCACAAATAAGGGAGGTTTTGAATGACACTGAATTTGAAAAAGTCCTAAGTCCGCTGGAATTGAAGGCTTGGCTGGCGTTCAAATGGATATGTGAAAACTTTCTTGGAAGCAACAAGTCACCTGCGTATAAGGATGGAGTCAAGAACCTCCTTGATGCCTTCAAAGAAATGGAGTGTCGAATGTCGTTAAAAATTCACTTCCTGCATTCCCACTTAGATTTCTTTCCTGAAAACCTTGGTGCAGTGAGTGACGAGCAAGGAGAGCGCTTCCATCAAGATATTCAGATGATGGAGAAGCGCTACCAAGGATATTGGAATGAAAGCATGATGGCGGACCATTGTTGGATGCTGTATCGTGACAATCCAGGCCAAATTTACAAAAGGAAATCACACTCACAGCGCTTTTAATAAAATAATGTATATATTCTTTATTTATAAGTACATTGAATAAGGTATATGATGTATTTGTTGTTTAGCATTCCTAAGTGTGATCTATACATCCATAAATTTTCTTATAGCAATATCAAAAACTTAAAAATATCAAAACCAGTTTATCTATATAACTGTACGTGCTAGAAAC
This sequence comes from Bathynomus jamesi, assembly GCA_023014485.1. NCBI lineage: Eukaryota > Metazoa > Arthropoda > Malacostraca > Isopoda > Cirolanidae > Bathynomus > Bathynomus jamesi. Next base: position 432,423 of record JAJOZX010003111.1, read on the forward strand.
AAAATAAAACCAGATTCGGAATCAGCGCGAAAAATGCATTAAGGAAAGTGTGATCATGTTTGTGATGAGAAAAAAAGTTTCATTTTGTTGGCCAGTGTTATTGTAATTTGAAGTTCTCTAGGAAAAGTTATTAATATCGTTTAACAAATTTATTTGTTTATTCATAAGATAAACTAAGTCACAAATTTTCATAATAATAATACGCAATTTTATCATTAAAGTATAACGTGAATTGCGTTAATACGATGTTAAAAAAAATTAGAAACAAAATTATGGCTATCTTATTAATTTTTCCTCTTTTAGACAATTATTGTACAGTACTTACAAGAAGTCTCGCGCCTCTGTCTCGTCCCAAGTTAGTCTGTTAGGTATAAAATGGGCGGTCCTTATGGCAGCGGAGGTGTGTTCGGATTGGTGCACATAATTGCTCTAACCCCATCAATGACGTCCACATTATCATTGTGTTGATCACTCTATCTATTTATATATAGAGACATACTGTATACAGATATATACAGAGTATGAGTGGATAAAGTGTCTCAGTCCCAGCTATGGTAGTTGTCTTACAATTAACAGTCCCAAGTGCAAGTTACGTTAACACCTCCACATAAACTACCATGGACTAAAATAGCATACGTGGAGCCCTTACCCACAAACCATTTAAAAGGTGTGATTTAAAAGCGCTCTCTCTCTCTCTCTCTCTCTCTCTCTCTCTCTCTCTCTGCTTCCGCTCTACTTCAAATCCTTTTCTCTTAGTGACCTCTTAATACAAACTAATCTATCATATTTTGCGACTTTTTAACTCTGGTAGGATTCAATTCCATTCCTGTAGTGTAAGAGATACTTAAATTCATGTGTGTATTATGCCATATGATGTGCGTAATAAATAATCATTTTTAAATAGTTTGAGCGTTCAAGGTCATCTGTAATAATCTATAGACTACCCCTCAAGCCCACTCTCAACACTTAGATTCCCCTAAGACACAGGCGTCTTCAAGTAACATGAATGCGTAGAGATCTAAGGTGTTAGATTCCATATTATATAATTTATGTGCTAGGTTTAAGAACGCTGGCATTGAAGGATGGAAGGAAGGGACAGTAAAAGCGATAATAGGTTTAATGAAGGAAGTGGAATGAGGATGGAGATAAGCGTTGCTATGTCGAAGGAAACGAGGTTGGGTGGGGAATTACGAAGGGAGGAGGAAATGCTAAACACAAACTCAAATATTTATTTTAATGCCACTCAGAATTACCACTAATACCTAAGTCATAATAAGGTTATTTACTATGACAGATTAGTCATGAGTAGTTATGGAAATAAAATATGATTATACTGTTGATGGCTGACTATATTCAGTTGGGATATAAACTATTGCTGACAATCTTTGGATCCTTGGCTTTTAAGACGAATTTTTTATGCATATGTTCAACAAAATAGGAAATTGGCTGATTATTATTACCATTCGAAGGGTTGGTACTCTTCACAACCGAAATCAATTTCAGAAAGGGTGCATGGTATCCTCATTTCCTTTATCGTCCCAGCACGCTTCACATAAGCCATTTACACAAAGATGGAAAGGCCGTCTGTGCACCACGAGACGACCCAGGCAATGCGGGGAGCAATGGTGACATTGCATGAATATGGTGTGCCAATAAGAGAAATATCAAGACGACTAGACGTTCATCGAAGCACTGTGGAACGGTGGATTCATCGGTATGAAGCAGAAAACTCAATCGCTACTTTGCCGAGGTCTGGTCCTCCGCGTTCAACAACTCAAGAGGATGATGCTGCGATTGCCAGAGAGCATCCGTTTGTTCCAGCGACGCATATTTACAGACACCTGAACCTTCGTTGTAGCGCAAATACAGTGAACAACAGACTTCACGAGGCAGGGTATTTTTCTCGCCGTCTAGCTATAAAACCTGCATTGACGATTGAGCATAAAGAGGTGCGGATGGGATTTGCCTTGCAATACTTGCCGCAGGAGGAAGAATTCTGGAGAAAAGTTGTGTAGTGTGACGAAAAAACATTTTCAACAGATAGTCATGGTTCCCTGCATTGTTGGAGGCAGCGCGGAAAACGCTATGAAGAAGGAAATGTTTTCCCGAGCAAACGTAGTGGTCACATCAATCTCGGTGTGTGTGGGCTGGATGTCTGGCTATGGTGTCGGAGAATTTACTCAAGTAGATGGACGCTTTACTGGACAGCAATATTGCCAGATACTGGAAGAGGTGCTGCTACCCAGTGTTCGTGCGTATCTGGTTCCAGCACCGGAACCATTTTACTTAATGGAAGATAACAGTCCCATTCATAGGAGTAACGTTGTGATGGTACGAAGATCACCCAGAGATTATTAATCTAATTCTGCCACCACGTTCTCCTGATTTGAATCCGATTGAAAACCTTTGGGCAATAATGATTAACGAATTGGAGCAACGCAATGAAAGAACATTTGAAGCACTTTTATCTCACACGAGGAATAGTTGGGAGAGCTTACGCCGAACACCAAACATTCCCTACAATCTGGCCTCTTCTATGCCGCAACGATTGCAAGAAATTATTGATGCTGGAGGAAGCTATACGAAATACCGATGTTAAAGCCATGACGTAAATGTGTATCGAATATATATTTATGTTAATATAGAATTTTATTATATTTATATGTTTGACATCTAAAAAAGTATATATTGTGTCCATGAAAGAACTTTACTTATCCTTAGTTAGAATCTTTTCTTGCAATGTCTACGCTCGTGGAGATGATAATATATGCATTGTTGAAACAAACTATGAGAAGGTAATAGTTTCAGGAAAAAAAAAAACTGGCAACATCGAAGTCATCACATGTTTATGGGAATTGTCATATGATATGCTACCAATAAACTCTTATATACTACTATATACAGTATACTTTATTACGTAATAATTACGATGAACAAATCAAATGCAAATTTCTCTGATTCACGGCCCACCAGTCTTGCTTTAGACTTATGACTTTCATAAGATGGAATAGGTTTAACATAGTTCGTTTAATAGGTTACCACTTAAAACAATGGATAAACTATCTATTAGTGAGACGACCGTGACTTCCTAAATGCGAGCTCGTGAGAGGTTCACTGAGGAATTTGGTCATTAGATTCTTCACGTAGGATATATATCACAAACAACAATATTGACAACAATTCTCAACAATTACTTAATATCAATAATTGCATTTGAGCAAATAATTTAGACCTGCGTCAAAATAACTTAGGTATCATGCCATGATTTGGGATATTTGCCGAATTAGTCGTTCTCTATAGTCTACAGTATATATTGAGACGGTATAATGTAATGCCCATCTAATATCATAATGACTAGGATTGCTCCATAACCATTCCAACATCCCGAAACTTGCTCCATTCTGCTTCTTAATCATTTGTATTTTAAACACTAAAATGTAGCAGAAGTGACGTAATAATGGACGTCATTGATTGTGTTAGAGCAGTTATGTGCACCAATCCGAACACACCTCCGCTGCCATAAGGACCGCCCATTTTATACCTAACAGACTAGCTTGGGACGAGACAGAAGCGTGAGACTTCTTGTAAGCACAGTACATCAATATAAATTTGCAGGATGCATTGAGTAATTTGGTATTTGCACAAGGTTGTCTCTCTCTCCATTCCCCAATTCGTACAACAAATAAAGAAAAAAGATTTCAGTTCAAAAAGTAGACTATCCCAGCGTTAAAAATTTATAAACATATAAACACGTTCATAAGCATTACGTGAATGTTTTCCAGCAGAATAAATTATTTTTAAAAAACATAAATAAATGCGTGAAAAGAAAAAACATATATATATATGTTTTTAAAAATATAAATAAAGGCGTGAAAAGAAAAAAACATATATATATAAATGTACAGAGAGAGAACGACACACACACACACACACACACACACAACCAACGCCCCACAGACAGGACTTGTTACTCAGAGTAAACTAAAAATATAAATTGGTATTTATTCTATTTTTAAACCATTTTAGTCATATCACATAATACGTGGAACGATTTGGTGTTTTTCAGGGCAGAGATCGTGTACCTTCCACAACAAATGAACCGTATGGTTGGTAGGGTCGCGACACACATACAATACAACACAGAAAAATAGAGAAAAGTGTTCTAAAACTAATTTATGGCGGGGCGGTACAGAACAATACAAAAATCTGGAATCTTGTAAATATATCTCCTCTGAGCGTCTAAAATGACCTTCCCGAAAATAGACAAACAGAGCGTGGCTCCTCTTAAAATTTTTTTTCGCCGAGATGGGAACACAATAAATAATAGAATCGTACATGTCGACACTGTCCAAATAATACACATATACTATACACACACACACACACACACTCGGTTTACTCACACGTACAATTTAATTCAGTTTTCCGAAGAACTGAGACGAATTGTTAACATTTGTGGAAAAGCCTTCGCCAATGGGAAAAGGCACGTTTTATATCGGCAAATCCGGATAAGGCTTTGTTAAACCCTGCAAAGGTCACAGGTCCACTTTTCGCAGATACTAATTGTAGTATTGTCTGCGAAGCAGACAAAGGACCTACAGGACAATAGAAATATGCATGGGTCTCTGAACGCAAATCTAAATAAAAAAACTTTTCGAAATTCAGGAAAACGTGAATGAACTGGATTTACCAACAAGCGGGTCTGATACTCCACACTGTTGGCGATATGCCAATCACCGCACGGAATACCTACATGATCTCGTTCTCAACAAGCCTATAGCTAAACCCCGCCCACCTTTTGTGGGCCCCCCCAATCATTGGTCGTGAGAAGGGAGCGGTGCTCACGGATTGGTCGAAAAAGCATGAGCCGTAAACCAATAGGAAGTTAAGATGGGGAGTTTCGCCGTTTAGAGCCAGTTTCTCGTGCAATTTACAGCAACACACAAATCATGGATGAAATCTACGACTCTCTTGAACTGTTTTTTGAACAAGACCATTACAGTCATGCGGCTCTTTACCTGAACAGGGCCTCAGATCGGCGCGAACTTTTAACATCCCAAGCTGTTACGGAAAATTGTGACGGGTTGCAAGAATCTACAGCCAATTCAATTGAAATGTAAGTAACTTAAATGTGTCTATATATATATATAATTATGTGATCGGACTTTTAGAATATTTTCTCGTTAGTTTCCTCGTACACTAGGAATAGATAGAGAAGCTTGCATGCTTTCAAGTCCATATTTCTTTTAGATTTTATTCAAATGAGTATGTAATGAATATCATCTTTGGTTACATTTTGCGGTGTAGGCTGAAGTTAATATTTTGAAAATTTCGTAGGATACAAATGCTTATAGAGAGTTACCTAAATATGTCACTTCTTCCATATACATAACAGAAAAAGTTTGGTGACTTTGCTATAAGATATAGTTAGTCCAAAATTATAATTTTTATTTTCTAAAGGTTTAATAGTTAAAATATTTAAATTCTTATAAAATATGAAATGCACTATGGGGGACTTTGAACTTTATATCAACCTGTAGACAATCATTTCTTCTATATATGGTATGAAACTCATGTATACACTACACATATGTAATGTTCTATTAATTTATGAAGGTCAATGCTCGTATGAACCTGAAGTTTTAGACTTTTTTGAGGCATAAATTGAAATTTGCGAGAAAATTCCCCGATATATTTAATGATGAGTTTTTCTCGTTTATAATATAACCTGACCTAACCTGACAAACTAAACCTCATTCATTTACTAGCATTGAAAATTAGTTTGTATTGCTTCTCGTTTAAAATTGACAGTCTAATATCCTTTTGCTCTGAGTTTTCTACAGCATAAAATTAGTCCTACTATGTTTTCAATTATTATCTGTTTCCATCCCGATTATTTCGGCATATATGTATATATATATGGTGTGTTTTATTTGTGCTTTTCTCGTTTTTTAATATTTATAGGAAGTTCTCCAGATTGAATTTATTTTTAACATTTGCACGCACATGGAATTTTTTTTTTAAATATTGCCTAATTCTTTCGTAGGTTGTCAAAAATCAATTTAAAAAAATGAAATGCTCATAAAATAATAAATTCTTAACATAGCAAGTACCAAGTATTGTCGTAAATATTGTCGTGGTAGAGACTGTAAGAGGTAATACGCGTTTTCAATCTACGGAGAGAATATAAAGATGCCATTAGTCGACCAAAGCCTGGACTCGATATATAGCTGTTACGACTAATTTCCCCGTTAAAACAACGCCGATGTTAGGGCACAAAGCGAGTTACCCGCATCCAATTTGATGACATTTATTTTACTTGCAGGTGTGACTCTGAGTTAGGGCGTATTATAGCAACTTTTGGCGAAATGGGCGAGCCAGCCCCCATCCATCCCCGTGATCCAGATGTCGTGGTATTGGGACGGGCCGACGAGTGTCACATCATAGATGAGGAGGTGATGTAAGTAATTTTAGATTATATAGGTTTTTGCTTTTCTTGTGGATGCTTAAACGCTAAGTTATAGGCAAATTGAAATAAACGCGTTTTCAAATTTAATTTTCATTCTCTGATATATATATATATATAATATAGCTCGTAAACCCTGATGAGGCGTCATATTAACTGGTTTGAAAACTAGTTTGTAATGCTCCCCGTTTATAATTAACAGTCTAATTTTCCTTTTGTTCTGATTTTTCGGAAAATTATTCTCGTTGTGCTTAACTATCCGCTCTCGCCATCGTTATTATATCACCATTTGTATATATTGCAACATCTTGCTACATCTTGCAATATCACTTTGTAGCAATATGCATATATATATATATATATATATATATATATATATATATATATATATACCTTACAACCTTACAAAGGTTCCGCTCAATGATTTCTCATTTCGCGAAGGTCAAGCTTTGCGCCCCTCTTCTCGAGTTGGCCTGGTGAAGTAGTGAGTTGGATTCTTGCGCTCTCCACCTCACATAGCCAGGTACGCCCGGCTCATCGGGGATTGTTCTGAGCCAGGCGTCTAGTCTTCTTTTGAAGATTTACACTGCAACTCCCTTCGTGTTTCTTAGGTCTTTGGGCAACTGATTAAATAGTTTTGGTCCTCTCACTACAAAACTATTTTATTTCAGGGTTAAGGATGTTACCTGTCTCGCCTTCAATTTGGGAATACGACACAGTCTCCCGCTTCTACTTTCCATCGTTGTTTGGGGAGTTATGGGATTTAGAGTAAGATTAGGGACTAGTTTCTCCATTATTTTCCAAGTGTAAACAATGGTGTATCTCTCTCTTCTCCTTTCCAGTGAATATAGGTCTAGTTCTCGTAACCTTTCCCAGTAATTTAGTTCTTTGCACCCATTGATCTTGGCTGTGAAGCTTCTTTGGATCCCCTCCAGCTGTCTAATGTCTTCTTTTTTATATGGGGATGTTAGGACCGAGCAGTATTCCAATTTGGGTATTATCAGGGTTTTTAGTAGAGGAATCATACATTCCTATCCCTTCGTTTAAAGGTTCTCAATATCTGACCCGTTATTCTCTGCTCTGTTTACTGCTATCTTATTTTGTGTTTCAAATTTCGCATCATCTGTCATTACAACCCCTAAATCTTTTGCTCTGGTATTTCTCTGAATTTCCTGTCCATTTGGGGTATAATATTCCATGGACTTTAGGTCTTCTTTTTTTCCGTACCATAATAGCTGAAATTTCTCGGTGTTAAACTTCATATTGTTGTCTTCAGTCCACTTGTAGATTTTGTTTATGTCGGTTTGTAGAGATCCTATGTCTTCTGGGTTTCTTAATTTTCTACTGATCTTTGTGTCATCCGCAAAGGATGTTACTGTGCTGTCTCTGGTAACGTCCTCATCTATGTCAATTTGGATGATTATGAAGAGTAGTGGAACTAATACTGTTCCTTGTGGTACCGAGCTGAGGACCTCTGATTCTGATGAAGATACTCCTTGTACTGTAACGACTTGCCTCCGCTCACTAAGGAAATTATATATCCATTTCCCTACTTTTCCTGTTATTCCCTATATTTCAGTTTATGTATTATGATTCCGTGGTCACACTTGTCGAACGCTTTAGCAAAGTCTGTGTATAGTACATCATAGTTTTCATTACTTTCAAGTGAATTAATAATGTTGTTGTAGTGTTCCATTAGTTGTGATAGGCATGATCTGCCTGACCGAAACCCGTGTTGGTTATCATTGAATTTTTTCTGAGTTTCCAAAAAGTCATAGATTTTCTGTCTAACTATTCTTTCAAATATTTTAGTGAGATGAGATGTAAGCGACACTGGCCTATAGTTTTTGGCCTCGGATCGATCTCCTCCTTTATATATTGGGACTATGTTCGCGCTCTTCAGGATGCCCGGTATTTCTCCCGTGTCTAATGATCGTTTCCATATCCAGTATAGGGGCTCAGCGATTGCATTCTTGCAGTTTTTGATCAGTGTGGCATTCCATTTATCCGGTCCTGCCGCTGAGTGTGTTTTTAGTTTCCCTATAGCTTGTGTAATATCCTCCGTCGTAAAGTCGAAATCCGTTATACTTTCCCCTTGTGGTTCTTCTTCAAAGAATGCGTTTTATCGCATATTAATTTGTCAGTTTTTGGGATACTGAAAGATGATTCATACTGAGCTTTTAATATTTCAGATACTTCTGTTAGATCATCATTTACTGAAAGATGATTCATACTGAGCTTTTAACATTTCAAATACTTCTGTTAGATCATCATTTACTGAAAGATGATTCATACTGAGCTTTTAATATTTCAGATACTTCTGTTAGATCATCATTTACCTCTTTGTATCGTTGTCGGTACCTGTTGTCCCGATAACGCATGAAGTGCCTTTGTTCGTATCTTCTGTCCGGCTCGCGGATTTCTATATTTATATTTGTCAGCTGGTTTTGTAATTGCTGGAGAGTACGTAGCAGCTGAAATGTGTTGGCTGCGTTTAAAAAATTGGCACTCTTCTTTGATGTTCGTTTTTTCTGTTCCCTCGTTGCGTTCCTTTGAGGGTGGTGGTATCGGCATTTTTTTTCGTATTTGCAACTCCCATATCTTTCATAAGTGTTGCAGACCGTAAGATGGTGGAACATGCATTTCTTATCAAACTTGCAGTATCCACTTGTGTAATGCATTTTGCATAATGTGGGATGTGCATATATGCATTGCCCATCCCGATATCTGCAGTTTCCTTTCGCGAGTATTTGCATACGATATTTTCTACGCTTCTGCTTTCTTTCTTATTTTCCAAATTCTTAGTTTTGGCCTTATCATTATTTTTCTTTGGCTGTTTATTTTCTACGTTTTTAGTTATTATCTTTTTAGCATTTCGCTCGTTGGACCGTTTGTCTACTTCGCCACTTTTACTTATTTCTTTCCTTCCATCTATATCTTCCTTCCTTATTATATTGTTTATATCGTTATTTGTTATTAAATTGTTCATTATTATGCTGTTATTCGTTATTTCGTCTTCTCTCTCACTCATTCCCGTTTTTCGTTGGGACCATTTCGGACCCATGTGTCCCCATTATTTCATTTTCTTTTGTAAATTTCGAGTCTGCTATCTCCATTTCTTTAAAGACCGCAAAAAAATTTACGGTCTGTGTACATGCGCCACATAGAAATTTCATCCCCACGACGTGTTTCGCGTTCGAGACAAGAGTTATTTCCCGATCATTCCAATTCATGCAGTTAAAGTCGTTTAATCGTTGGCAGAAATCACATCTAATCGCTAGGCTTTCCGTTGTTACTAAATTGCACAAATTACAGATTAGGTGAGAATTTGGACCCACATCCACACATCCATGCTATTCCTTAATTAGCGTAAGAAGAAATAACCACACAAATTCTTTATTTATTTATTTTTATTTTTAGTCCTGTTTCTTTCCTTTCGATGGTCGAGGGTATTTCGAGGGTTTCCTGTCGTTTGCGTTTTATGACGTTTTTCCTGCTTTGTTTCAAACTTTCTCGAATGCCAACCGTATTTCGTTAGGAATATATACGTTAAAATTGGTGATAAATTATGTAAACTGTATTGCACTTTCTTAATTTTAATGAATTTCACTTTATAAATTATATGCACGGATTCACTGATACTTTATACACTTTCGGGTGCAAACAGAATAAACCGCCGAGTAGATTATTCCCTTCTAATTTGGGTGTTAAATAGAGAGAGGAAAACAACACGTCCATTCACCACAGGGTAAAAGCAACTACATATATATATATATCTCTGCATATTTTGGAACTTTAAGATTATTTTACGATAATGCGGCGCTACAGTAGGATTTTAACAATTTGCAGTAAGGATCTTTTGAAAAATGTGCTTATTCATGACCCCTATATATATATATATATATATATTTACAGCCATACACGTTACTTTTAGCGGCAACCAGTTTCATACAACTATTTTAATTACAGCGGCGATACGGAGCTAGACGCTATTATAAGCACTTTTGGAGAAAGGGTGATGAATGAAGTGGTGGCTGACACACACAGCGGGCCAGAAGTCGTGGTATTGGCACACAACCGCTCAACCGATTGCACCGTCATCCATGAGATTATGTAAATGTTTTTTTGAGGATAAGGACAAAGCACAATATTATTTTCATTTATTAAACATGTACCAAAAGGGGCAGTCCCAATTCTTAATTGTTACAAATGTATACAGGGTGTTTGAAAACTTTCTGTACAAATTGTAATGGGGGATAGGCAGCACCAAGACAAACCCTTTTCGTCTATAAGTGTATGTCCGCTGACGTCACCATTCGGCGCGAGAGGGCGCCGCTGCAATTGGCTAAAAGGTGAAGTGGGCTAGACTCGCGCTTGCCGCGGGCATTCTTAAATCGGACGTAGTACGCGTAACATGGAGCGCTTCACGACTGCTGAGATGGCTGACATGCATATGGTGTATGGGGCTGCCAATGGAAGCGGAAGAGCTGCTGTGAGGTTGTACCGACAGCGCTTCCCAAACAGACGTGTGCCAAACCACCAAACGTTTGCGCATTTGCATCGGCGACTGCGAGAAACTGGAACATTCCATGCAAACATGCATGACACTGGTCGGGAGAGAAACGTGCGCACTCCTGACCTGGAAGAAGAAATCCTACGGCGATTTGAGGACAATCCAAGCGCAAGCACGCGAGGTGTTGCACGTATCCTCGGTGTGAACCACGACCTGCTCTGGAGAGTGTTGCACGAGCAGCAGTTACATCCGTTTCATCGTCAGAGAGTCCAGGCATTACAACCTCGGGATTACCCTCTTCGTGTGGAATTCGCACGCTGGTTTCTGCAGCAGACAGCGGTGCAGCCTAATTTTCCGGCTTATGTGCTGTTCTCAGATGAGGCCTGTTTCACACGTGAGGGTGTTTAACATGCACAATTCTCACGTGTGGGCGCACGCAAATCCACATGCTACACGGGTGCATGCTCATCAAGAACGGTTTGCCGTCAATGTTTGGGCGGGTATCGTCCATGGCAAGTTGATTGGGCCGTACCTGCTGCCTGCCCGACTCGACGGGCGGGTTTATCGGATATTTCTTGAAGAAACGTTGCCGGAACTGCTGGAAGATGTTCCCGTGGCTATTCGTAGACGAATGTGGTTTCAACACGACGGGGCCCCAGCACACTCCAGCAACGATGTGCGGGATTATCTGAACGCCACTTTTGGGGACCGATGGATAGGCCGGGGTGGGCCCGTAGCCTGGCCACCGAGATCGCCCGATTTAACATGCCTCGATTTCTTCCTGTGGGGACACATGAAGAACCTCGTGTACGAGACTCCCATTTACTCAGAAGAAGACCTCGTAGCAAGAATCGCTGTCGCCGCTGGAACTGTTCCCGTAATGCCGGGAATCTTTCGACGTGTACGTCGGTCAATGCTTCGACGCTGTTGGGCATGCATTGATGCTACCGGTCGCAACTTTCAGCACCTTCTTCAAAAAAACATGCCTTCTTTAAATAAACATGTTACGCGTACTACGTCCGATTTAAGAATGCCCGCGGCTAGCGCGAGTCTAGCCCACTTCACCTTTTAGCCAATTGCAGCGCGCCTCTCGCGCCGAATGGTGACGTCAGCGGACATACACTTATAGACGAAAAGGGTTTGTCTTGGTGTTGCCTATCTCCATTACAATTTGTACAGAAAGTTTTCAAACACCCTGTATATAGAGTTACACAATATAGGTCTTACACATTACAGGGGTAGTAACATGTGGAAACTTTTTTTATCTGTCTGCACACATATTTATCATTCATATTTGTGTCACACAAATCGAATAATTTTAAAAAATTCATAAAGCCCTTCCCGCGCGACATATTCATGAGAAACAAAATACAATACAGTCTACAAGTTTCAGTATAAAGTCCTTGAAGGCGATATGGGTTCCAGATAATCTTAGGCACACGTAATCGCGCGATAAAATTTACGATTGCCGAGTCATGCCATTGTAGAAATCCGAGTGAGTCGAAATAGTATATTCTTTCCTTAGTTTTAAAATGATCTCAAACCAGTGAATACCCTCGCCCCCCGCAACGTCGGTGTTAACAATAATCCCGCACCAGTTTCTCGAGGTATCCAGTTTCAATATTTCATTCTTTGCAAAAAAACCGATAAATTTGGAATGCGCGAAACAGTCACTTTTCATTATTTTGGAGTGTATTTGTATCCATTTTAAAAATCTGTGTTTATGTTCCAGAAAAGGTCCAGTTCTATTAGGGCCTGCGACTCGAGGTATATTAGTACACTAATAGGAGTGTCTGTAGGCCTGGCGAACTCCAACCGCACTGAAATCGTGCCAGTCTGCTGGGCGTTTAAATGCGCATTTACGCCCGCGGCTAAGTCAGGTGTATCTCACCCCTCGGTATACCGTGAAAGGCTTTCTGTCCATTATAACTCAGTGCTTCGAAAGTGTAGCTTCACTGTTAAGCTCCCGTCATCGAATGGGAAATTTTTACCCTCAATCGTTCTTATATACTGTATATATATTGATAATGGTTATTTGGTTAGTTGCGACATTCACATAGTGGGGTATGTCATATGTGATACTCAAGCTCCTTCCTCTATGGTTGGGAATGTGTGCTACGCGCAGCAGACATGCCTGGGTATCCCCAACAAATTGGTGCTCTACAATATTGCTGTAAATATAGCACATGTCTGGAGACTCAGGGCCTTCACCCAATTTCTCCATCTTTAATTGATACATTAAGCTGGATAATTCATGCGGCGCCTCGTGAAATGTGTCTCTTTGGAAGGCTGCGCTATATCGCCCCTCAATCATAATTTTGAACACTCGTCCGTCTTTAAGATTTCTGTTATCCTTTCTTTGATTTTAGAATTAGAGTGTGTATTAGGGTTATGACATTTTTATAACCTCATGTTCTTGTATCATAAATCGATGAACTTTTGCCCCCTGACAATGGAAATAACAGTTTTTTCGATATATTTTGAAAAAACTTCACCCCAAAATAAAAAATAAAAAATTTATAAAATAATAAATAGAAATTTGCATTTTTATTTCACAATTATTATACATAAACATATATTATATTATACAACATTATACCTATACAATACATATTAATTATACAAATACAATATTATACATTTACTCTATTATTGTTTTAATTGTTTTACTTATTGCTTAAAATAAACCTGTGATTAAGGTTGTCTTTATTTCACTAATATCCCTGGTGAACTAGCTTACAACTTTTCTATCTTAACCCATTAATGCCCATCGTATGGTTTATCATACGTTTTACTCCACTTTAAAACATGAATTTTTAACCATAAAATTTTTTTATATTTTTAAAAAATTTATCATGATATACTTCCAGAGAGTTCTTCTAGTGATATCTGGCATCTATTTGTTTCAAAGGTACCAGATTAGGTTCTTGTGTTAGTTTGAACTTGGTTCTGAGAGAAGGAAGTGCATAATTGTCAACATCAGGTAAGATTTTTTTTTTTTCTTGGAAAACTACATTATTTGTAAATACTATGTTATTTATTTAATAAAAGAATGCCTGTTTATTGCTGGGAAAGAGTGTTTTTGACAAATACCCCAAAATTAAGTTCAAAATTTATAAGCATTTTACCATATATGAAATATCATACGCTGGGTAGATAGATATGAGTACATAAGTACGTGTTGGCCCACTTTATCACTTATAACTTTAGACTTATTTTACGACTCAATTTTACACAACCCCACACACACAATATATACATATATATATATATACATAGTGTGTATGTTTTATGTGTATTAGTATTAGTGTTGCTGGTAGGCTTGCAACGGCCGAGGTGGTGACCCTGGTGAGTGAAAAGAAAAATCCTTTTTTCAAATCACACTGTCGGTTTGTTGTCCAAATGTGGTTGAAAAAAAAATAAATATATATATATTTATATATTCCCCAGGATGCCTAAGCGAAAACTTCCATTTAGAATTGAAGATTCCGAAGAACTTATGAACTATTTGGAGAATATTGATGACTGCGAGCCTCTTGCAGAAGAAATTGACAACTCCGATGAATTGGAGTTTGTTCTCAATCCTCCAAATGATATTCATAATTCTGACAGGGATGATGCTCCAAGTGATAGTGAGGATACATTGAGTTTCAGAGATATTGGCAAAGGTGTACTTTCTCAATGTGCAGAGGTAAGGGCTTACTCTAAGGATGGTAAAAATGAACTTGTTATTTCTGGGCCATCACAAAATTCATATGAAGAGTCTCGACCCAATTCAAAAAGAAGGAAAAAAGACTGTCGCGAATGGGTGTCAAAGCCAATAGAAAGGTGCAGTGTATGTGTCAGTTGAAGAACTATATAAATATTTTGCAATACTAATTTTGTCAGGATGCAATAAACTGCCATCCAGAAGAATGTATTGGGAAACAAAATCAGATACCTGTAACAATTTAGTTAGCAGGTCCATGAGCAGAAATCGTTTTGAGATTATTCATAGATATTTGCATTTCAATGATAACATGAAAATTGATGAAAGTGACAAAGTTTTCAAAATTAGGCTTCTCCTTGATCACCTGAATGAGGCATTTGCAACTCTCATTCAGCCACTGGGGTCTTCATTTTCTCTTGACGAAGCAATGGAGCCGTATTATGGACATCACAGCACGAAACGGTTCATAAGGGGCAAAACAATAAGGTATGGCGTCAAATGGTGGTGGCTTGCTACATCAGATGGATATGTAATAAAATTTTATCCTTATACTGGTGCAGGAAATAAAACCCCAGGTAAACCACTTGGTTCTTGTATTGATCACAGAAAAGCTTTGTTTAGGATTTCTACCCCAAGGTTCATGTATCTATATTGACAACTTTTTTACATCACTGCTACTCTTAGAAACCATGACTGAACATGGACTTCACTGCATTAGGACAATTCGAAGTGATAGAATTGAAAAGGCCCCATTGAAAGATCTGAAGAAGGAAAGCCGTGGAACATCTTGTGCCATTGAGGACTCAAAAAGTGGAATTACTCTAATAAGGTGGAATGATAATAATCAAGTTACAATGGCAACAAATATACAGGAAGCGGTGAAATATGATCTTGGATCATGTAAGCGGTGGAGTAAAAGCGAATGAAAGCCAATTACTGTTCCACAACCCAATCTAATAAAACTATACAATAAAGGAATGGGAGGAGTTGATGTTTTCGACAAACTAAGGGGACTTTATAGGGTAAGAATCCGCTCAAAAAAGTGGTATTGGCCACTCTTCAGATTCTGCTTCAATGCAATGGAAGCATTGTGAACTTGTGAATGTTATTTCGACACCTCGACAAGAATATCAGTCTTTTAGAATTTAGCAGATGTATTGTTATAGCCCTACTAGCATCTCCAGATATGGAAAAAAATGTGTGGAGTACGCCCTAAAACTAAAAAGCAAGTTTTGAGTGAAGTTCGTTATGATAACATCGGACATTTAGTAGATAAAAATTTCACGCAGAGATGTACTAAATTTCAGTGCATAAAGTGTAATGATGGTTTTCATCCTGATACATGCTTCAGAGCATACCATCAATGAATAATTTTTTGAGGTTCTAATTCGAATTTTTATTTATTCTAATTGTATTTAAATGAATAAAATGTAAAAGTTAAAGATTTTATACTTAACCTTATTTGGTTGTAATGAACCCCTTACTGCCCAGCGTATGATATATCATACGTGCTATAAAATCAAGATTTCAAGTTGTTTTATCTAAAATTTTAATAATCTACCTTAAATATTGAATAATGAACCACATATTTTAATTTGAAAGTGATATCTCAAAAATTTGAATTTTGGGCATTAATGGGTTAAATAGCCAAGAGCAGATTGTACAGCACCATACTCGTATCCCCGATCACCTTGGAGATAGGCCCAACATTCTGGATTTATTTTTCAACTCTCACCCTTCTTCTCACTGTGTCAAACTTTTTTCTCTATTGGGCTCTTCCGACCACAATCTTATATCTGTTTCCTCCCCTGTCGCTCCAATTCGGCCTTTGGATTCTCCCAAAAGGAGTCGCCTTTGGCACTTTGGCGCTGCTGATTGAGAAGACTTCAGGCAGTAATTGTCTGATTTCCCATGGAATGATTACTGCTTCCGTGGCTGAACCCCTTCCGAGTGTACTGGGCGAACCACGGAGGTGATTCTCTCGGGCATGCAGGCGTACATTCCATATTCTTCTCCTACTGTTCATTCAAAATAACCTTGGTTTAACTTCATTTGTTCTAATGCTATCCGCAAGAGAGTGGAGGCTTTCAGGCGGTACCGTCTTTCACTCAGCTTATATTTCTGTCCGGAATCATGCGAAATCTGTTCTTCGACTCGCAAAAAGTGTCTTCATCAGAAAACATGAGAAAACCTATCCAATTCTAATTCTTCTCGCTCTTTCTGGCATCTAGCCAAACACCTCCCCCAACAACTTTAGTTCTCCTTCTTTCCCTCCTCTTTTCCATACTGACGGCTCAGTTGCCGTCACTTCTTCTGATAAAGCTGAACACTTCGCTCAAATTTTCGCCTCCAGTTTGATTCCGGACTGTTCTTCCATCTCCTCCTCCCTTCGATTTACTGTAATTATGACTGAAATTAGAATCACCCCCAAAGATGCTTCTTCTGCCCTATCTCGACTCAACTCTACGGTCGTGATAGTGTCCTTCCTGTTATTCTCAAGGACTGTGCTTCTGTGATGACACCCTACCTACGTAAACTCTTTCGTCTTTCCCTTTCATATGGTACTTTTCCTCTCTGCTGGATGTTCGCTTTCATTCATCCTGTCCCAAAGAAGGATGACCGCTCTCAACCCTTCAACTATCGTCCAACTGCTTTGATTTCTTGCCTTTTTAAGGTTTTTGAATTTATCCTTAATAGGAAGAATTTTAAACACCTCTCTACTCACAATCTTCTTTCAGACCACCAACAGTATGGGTTCAGCAAATGACGCTTCATTGGTGTCCCTTGCGGAGGCATTGCGGAGTCATTTTTGAGGCATTGAAAACTTTGAGGCTTTCATTGTCTCAAAAACTCAGTTCTTCCATCTGTCGACTCGTCACAATCTCCCACACGACTATCCCCTTACCTTCAACAATACACAACTCAATCCTTCCTCTTCTCTTAACATTCTTGGTGTTTCCTTTTCACGTGATCTTTCCTGGAAAAATCACGTATACTATACTCTCTTTCGAAAACAGCTTCTAGGAAACTCTGCAGTTTCTTTGCCCCAACTCATTTGCTCTCTTTACAGCATGGTCGTCGATCGCGGGGGTGGGGGGGACATGTCTCCTTCACTTTTTTGTTGGGGGAAGGACAACATACTATATGTCGCCTAAATTTTAAATGTAATTGTTTAATTGTGAATCTCTCTCTCTCTCTCTCTCTCTCTCTCTCTTTATTACTACGTTTATTTGAAGTTGTATTTCTTTAATATACTGTATCTATCTTGGATAATTTTTTAATGTCTTATTTGTTTATGTGTATCTAAAGTAGCAAGTTCTTAACAGAAGTGTAATTTGTTTCAGTTTAATTCAACGAATATAAATAATAATTTTGTTCGAAAAATATATGAGGTTACTGCATCACACTTCTTGCTCTTTGTCATTTCTGAAATGTCCACCCTACTTCTGAGAAAATGTAAACAAATGCCCAATGTGTACCATCAGATCTGCCACCTCAGAAGATGACTGCACTGGAAATGCTGACTTACATACACGAGAAGCAGCTGATAGAGTTACGGTATATCCAAATCAATGGATTGCTCTCAGAATTGCAGTCACTCTTCCAGTGACTGTTGCCACAGCTGAAAGGAGCTTCTCCAAGTTGAAGCTAATTGAAACGTACCTCAGGTCAACAATGGCACAAGAGCGTCTGAGTGGGCTTGCCGTCATGAGCATCAATCGGGAGGTAGGCCGGAAGCTGTCCTATGATGATATTATTGATGAATTTACAAGAAAAATAGTCAGGAGAAAAAGGTTTCGAATGTACATGATATACCGGGTGGGCCAAAAAAAACTATTACCCAACTTTTGAGAAAATATTGTGGCTCACCCTATATACTGATCTTACTGCTGAGGCCGTATGCTGCAACCATACTTTTACTCTTTCAAACGCTGGCTTTGAATCTAGATTGAACGCTCTACGAGTAGAGGTACAGGTAGCAACTATATCGTAGTTCCAGGAATAAATTATCGCCTTAAATTCGTTTAATTTATTTCTAATACTACGCGCGTTACAGTAAAAGACGTTTAAATTATTTTTTTTACCACGGATCGGCGTTTTAAACTATTTGTCACGTCGGGCCGGCGTTTCCCGGACCCACAACGTTTAAAGAGGACTTCGACCTATACAGTTTTCGAAAGTTCTCATCGATTAACCTACCTAGCCTAGCATTTCCTATTTCATTGAAATGCACCCCCATCTTTTATAAAAAGGCTAGGATCACTGAATTTTGACCACCGCTTTACGAATGGTACATTTTCCTGAGCACAAATCTCTTCTAGTTTAGTGTTCAAGAATATTGTTTTTGACGTTATCCCAAAATTTAAACCGTGCCTATGGGTAATACCTAGAACTAAAGACCTATCCGACCTTGCTTTCATGGACCCAATTAACCCCCTATATCTCTCCAAAAGGTCAGGTACTCTCGTACGGGGCCTATACGAGTCGTTGTCCCCTACCATCGTCACCAACCTCGAGTGACGGGAGGCAACATTAATCCTATCTACTTCGTCTCTAACTCTGTCAATCCTGGCCCCTGGTAGACAGACCCTCCTCCTCTTGGTTGGATTCCGTTCAACGAACTCCTTATCCATATGACGCAATAAGGAGTACCCAATTAAAATAGTTTCCCCCTCATTCACATCCCTATTCAACTGGGCAAAAGGTTCGAAACCTCGATAGGAGGCGGGGGGGGGGGGGATTCCTATCACCTAACGTACATGGCCTAGCTCCGCCCTTAACTACTCTAAATCCCTCCCCGTCTACTAATCCCGAACCAACCTTAACCTCGTCCTCAACTCTGTCTAACCTTCCCGATAAGCAGTGGTGGGCACCGTTAACCAAAAAGTTAACTTCGATAACGATAATCCGTTAACCCCAATTTTTAACTCCGATAACGATAATCCGATAATTTTAATACAAAGTTAACGGAAGTTAACGATAATCCGTTAACGATAACTATTTCTTTACTAACATTTAAAAAAATCAAGGAAAAAAGCTTTAAAACGCATAGAAAATGTTTATTTATGCAAAATCCAACAATAAATAGGTATTTAACTGTATTTTTATCAAGTTTTGCAACTTTTTTGCTTAATAACTTTTTTTTTATTTTTAATAAAAAATGTACTGATTACATGTTTTGAAACCCTTGTAACCACTAACCATTAACTAAATTTTAATTTCGCAGAGAATTATTATGGCGGGAACTGAAAGGTAAAATTAAATTTTAGGCTGGTTGCCCTTCAGAAAGACCAACTTCTCAAAGTTAGGCCCAACTGCCAGTCTTAACCTCTTGGGCCTCCCCAACCTCCCCTTGCGAGATCTGGAAGCAGACTGAAGTTATGGCGGTTTGAATTCATTCGCGGAGCGGTGATCTTCCGTTAATAGTCCGTTAAAAAAAGTTAATTTCGTTAATTAACTGTTATCGGATTAACGCTTTAGTGTCCAACACTGCCGATAAGCTACCTGTACTAGAAACTAAGTCTTCAACGTTAGTATAGGTTCGGCCTTCGTCAACTGTAAACCTACCCCTGCCCTCATCAAGCGTTGCAAGTCGTCCGGTCACAAGTTTAAATTAAGCCGGCACGCAATGAAAACTTCTAAATCGCTAAAAACCACTAATATTCAGTTACTTATCTATAACAATGTGAATATAAACGCAAGTATATAAAATTCAGTACTTTTCAACAGTAAATTTATCGGCAATATCCAAAAGTAGAAACAATATCAGAGCGGCCAGGGGAATGTGTCCGGTCAATAAGGAGTCTGCTGACGAATAAAGTAAGGAGTCTGGCTGACGAATGAGTAAGGAGTCTGGTTGACGAATGTCGTGTTCTGTTAGATCGATTAACAGAGAGAGAAGTGTCGAAAATTTGGTTCAGCGACGAGAAGACCTTTACGGTTGCTTCAACAATAAACAAACAAAATGACCGAGTTTATGGAAGACAGGTCAAAAAATCTAGCAGTTTTTTTCACTCAGAACTTGTAGAAAGACTAAACATAACTTCCTTGCCTACAGCAATGCTTACGACTAGGCACCTCTGGGCTAATTCTTCGTGGCTTAAATTTTGTTTACGTCCATAAACAGAAAAACACCAGACGTATAATTTTCGTATTTTCATTACTTCTCTTTTCAAAATTTTCAGGAGTTAATGTGATTGAAAATTTTGCCACCTGAAAAATACGTTCTTATTTGCTGTTAATGTAGGCTCAATGCCTGCATATTTAGTTCTACTTATGGCAATTTCTCCTATTCCCAATAGGCTTTATCGCAAATCCCGACGCAATTCCTAGTAATTTTATACAATTAATTAATATTTTGGATCACTTTAATATATTGCTTCCCAGTGTATATCACTTTAACATATTGCTTCCCAGTGTTAATCACTTTAACATATTGCTTCCCAGTGTATATCACTTTAACATATTGCTTCCCAGTGTTAATCACTTTAACATATTGCTTCCCAATATTTAGGATAAGGAGTACGATAAAAAATGTTCGCTTTAATAAGTAAAGGCATAAAAAGTAAATCATAACATGTTAAAATATTAGACTGAAAGTAAATTTATTAGAATTGTTGCGCTATACGGTCACACAAAGTAAAAAATGGATTTCGGAAGAATCGGTCACGCCACATCATTTGCCACAAGTACGAGTTGTGTAGCTCCTTTTTGCATCTTTTCATTTCCTTTATATATTTAATGCACGTTAACTGAATGCCCGGTTAGGTCAGAATGCCCGGTTAGGTCAACTGAATGCCCAGCTAGGTCAACTCTACGCCCTTGACGATTGGTTAGGTTAAGTTGTGATATTTTCGTTAAAACTAACGAAAATATCACGACTTAACCTAACCAATCATCAAGGGCGTACAGTTGACCTAACCGGGCATTCAGATGACCTAACCGGACATTCAGTTGACCTAACCAGGCATTCAGTTAACCTACATTAAATATATAAAGAATGCATGGTTAGGGTATTTATAGCTTTGTTTACGGTCGGTAGGTTATCTCCTAGATTACCAACCTCTTTCTAACCAACCAACCTTTCTCTTTTTAACATATTGCTTTCCAGTGTTAATCACTTTAACATATTGCTTCCCGAATGCTTTGGGAAGCAATATGTTAAAGTGATCCAATATTTTTATTAAATTATGAAATAAAAGTACCGTATACACGATACCATATTGTAGACGTGTTTAGGCCTGGGTTTAAATTAGTATGCCAGGCGTGTATAGTTTTTCCATATACTGGAGGCCTCGAAGAAAAAATTTGTATGTCATGCATTAAATTTTTAACTGTTTCTCAAATCATATGAAGTTAAAAAAATGGAGTCGGATAGTGGAAAGAGAAAGTTTACTCAAGACCTATTTAAACATAAAAGTTCAAGAGGTTAAATTCTCAAATTTAGTTAAAGTTATGTCAATCATTTGAGTCCCCTAGGTATATGAAATTAATGGAATTGAAGTTAAGTTATTAAGCATTTTAACTTTGCTAACTATTTGTAAGTCTTATAGGTCACCAGTCTTAATTTTTTCTTGTGAAAGTTTTCTGGCTTTCAAAGCAGTTTTTCTTTGAGGCCTGTCTGGTTTAGTCTGAGTTATATCAGGTACATTGAGAAATTCCTCATCAACAGTATCCTGATCCAATCTTTTGGGTAATGTTTCTAACTTACTCCCACATTCTAAAGGATATATGATAGCAATGTGATATCTCTGATGGTTTAACAGTTGTTGTTTTCAGTTTTACAACTCCGGTCACTTCACCTTCACCACTTTTGAGCTCTAGGACTTTCCTCATTGACCAATGCTGTCTTGGAGTCTTGTCATGTCCCCAATTTTGACTGAATTATTCCAATTTTGTTTTGTCAATTGTTTATGTATTTCTCTAAGATTTGTTAAGTATTCTTCTCTCCATTTTGTTATAAACTGAGTTTTGATTTGTGTCAAATGTTGGTATTTTGTGTTGAGTTCCAATCTGGATCCTCTGTACTGTTATTTTCACATTCTGGTAACATGTTTACTGTTTCTCCTTTAATTAGCTCATTAATACCATCTTGCACATAAGTCAGTGGCCTGTTGTTGACAACATTTTCAATTTCTGTCAGAATAGTCATGAGTTCAAAAAGTTCAAGATATTTGGTCCCAGTGGCCTTTTTAAGGCAATTCTTTACACTCTGTATGTTTCTTTCTCAAATAGAACCATATCATGGTGAATTAAAAGGAATGTACAGTTGCCCGCATATGTAATGTTCCTCGCCTCATCGGCGACTCCGTACATGTGGCAACGCCGCAGTGATAGCCAAGGTACCCCAACTGGGTGAAGATGGGGTGGAGTGGGGGCAGCCGAGTCCAACAACATATAACACAGACATATATATCTAAAGGACAATTGAATGTGCTGGTCATTGACATACAGGTAATTATAGTGTAATGTCTGTGTTCATAAAGATAAACAATTAATATGATCGTGAACAGCGTTGAACTCCATGTAGTTTACTAGTCTTATACAGTAATAAGGTTCCATTATGATTACTGCAAGTCTATATGAACAGCTACCACAATACAACTTTTTATAGAGTAGTGAATTTGTACAAAAAATGGACATTACAAAACCAGTTACAATTACAATTACATTACAATAGTTTATAATATTTAGAGATTAGCTGGTCGAGAAAATGTAAATTTATTGACAACTTAACTTATTATGCTTTGCCATTTTTGCAAATATAAAATATTTTTATATAATTACATTTTGAAATGAGTATAAATTAGCATAGTGTTTTTTGGTGTTCAATTTTCTGTAAATGTAGATTTTGTTTTGTAATGAAAATTTTAAAATTTCAAATAATTAGTAAGAGAATCAGGTAAATTTGGCCGATGCCAATGCCCCAAAAATGGCCGATTCTGCCAATGCCGATGAGTCAGTACACCACTAGTTTTTATTGATTTTGCTAATTTTGAGGGCCAGGTTTTTTACTGGTAAATATACTATTCAATTTGATGTAATAACATGTTTTATAGATTTAATGACTCACACATGTTGTTTATACCCTCATGTAATCGCAAGTTTCTTTAAAAATATCATTGTATTTGTTAATCTTTAATACAAAAAATGTCTCGTTTTCTAATTTTTTTTACAGCCAAGATAGTATAATGGCTTCAAATAAAGAAATTTCATACAAGAATAGGTTGAAAATTATTGTGCTCCATAAAGAAGGCACCACTCACAGGCAAATAGCTACTAAAACTGAAGTACTGTATCATTGTCTACTGTTTCCGAAACATTTTCTCTCCACTCACAAACTAGGGATGTGAAGAACAAAACAGGGTGAGGATGGAAGCGAAAAACATCTAAAAAGGATAATAAGTATATGATAACGATGAGCAAGCGTAATAGAATGAAGACTGGTGGGTGGGGAAAGGGAATGAGGGAGTGTGGAGGTTGGTTGTGTAATGTCTATTTTTAGTTCAAATTCACTAGTATATAAAAAGTTGTATTGTGGTAGCTGTTCATATAGACTTGTAGTAACCATAATGGAACCTTATTACTGAATAAGACAAGTAAACTACATGGAGTTCAACGCTGTTCACGATCATATTATTTATCTTTATGATCAGAGACATTATATTATAATTACCTGTATGTCAATGACTGCACATTAGGGTGTGTCAGTTTTAGGGAGCAAAGTGAAATCTTTAAATTTTCAAAGACTACTAGTGACCAAATGATGCATTTTTATGTGCTAAATCGAAATATGGCTCTAAAATCCAGATTTGACCACTCCTAGCAATTTATATTTGACGTTGAAGTTTACGAAAAATCAGCAATTTTTGCAAGTATTTTTTTATTGTACCGTATATAATTACATTTTACATACACTACATACAATTAAAGACTTTTGATTGTATTTCACTACTAAAACTTAGAAATATAGATAGGTTTCTTGAACTTTGCCAAGGATGCCATGTCTGCCTTGCTCTTGTTCCTGGACATGAGCTCCCTACTGGCCACCTGGCCACTGATGTACGCCTCCCTCCTCTCTTGTGAGAAAACATGTTGTGCTGCTTCAGTTGTCATCCTTACACTCCTCTCTACTGACTGTGGGTGTGAGGGCCATGCAGGAACTTCCATTGGTCTATCCAGAAACTCCTTGATTGCAGCAGTGGTGAGGGAGCAGGTCAAAAGAGGCTCAGTCACGCCAGAGTTCCACTCAATAAGCTCCGAGAGTTTGGTGGCATCTGGGTTGATGTCAGGAGTCTTCCTTGGTCTGACACTGCAGGACCTGTGTGTCCTCATCTCCTTCACCTCTGATTTCCAGTATCATCTTCACTGCCTCCCTCCTCTCCTCCTCCACCTCACTGCACAGCATGGCCTGGAGCACAGCCTCAGAGTGTGCATACTAGGCTGATCTCTTCACTGTAGGCATCACTATTCCTATCACCTATTTCTGAATTCTGAGCAGCTCCAGCTGGTACAGTACATGCCTGGGACCCTTCACCCAGCTGTGATTTAACTTGATGATGAACCAGTTTGGCATGTAGACTTCCACTATGAATTCCACAATTATCCTCAGATTCTTCAGGTTCCTACCCTTCAGCCCATGTTTGGAAATCCACAATCTGCAAAACCTTAGAGCCGTGGTGACCCACCTACTGTGACAGACTGGCCCAATCTTCAGGAGAGCTAGACTCTGAGGTACCTCTCTTGATCTGATGGCAGTGATGATTCTGTAGCCATATGATTGGTCTGTGCTGAGGTCCTTGACTACCTCCTGACTGAAATGGGGTAGAGGAGGACCAACAGTGATCCTCGTGAAGTTTGGGTTGATCTCCAGCTCAGTGGCAGTGTCTAACATCTTCCCTAGGGGCCCAGACCACTTGTTGTTGCTCAATGTCTTGCCATCCAGTGCAGTCACCAGGTATCTGAGACTCAGCTCCCCAGTGTGCAAGTCACAGACAATCCACACCAACTTCCTGCTAAGCTTGGCCTCCATATAATGCATTACTCCTCCCTCCCAGCCAGTATTCACATTAGTACTGTCACCTTCTATGGCCAAAAGGGTCTGGTCTGCTCCTCTCTCTCTTAGCCAGTTTATCAGATGATCAGCAATGAACTCAGCTTGACTTCTCTCCTCTGCAGCTTCCTCTGGTACAAAATGCCACAAATATTTCCAACCTGGATCATTGCACACTGTGTAGTGTTCTTCTTTAATGAGGCCAGGAAACTGCCTGTCACTGCCCTCAGCTTCCATCATCACTTTGGTGTCATCTCTTTTCCCATCAAAGAAGATACAGGTGATGCCATTTTCCGTAATCTCTTCAACAAACTTCTTGACAGCTCCTTAGTCAGTCTCTCCTGAGCCCTCCTCACCTTGTTGTGGTCAATCACCAGTGCTGTGTCAAACTCTGTGATAAGACCAGCATCAATGCAGGCAGCAGTGGCAATCTCTGCAGTCACTCTCAGCCCAGTGTGATGTCTCAAGCTAGCCAGAGCTATGTTGGTGATATCTTCAGTGTTGTATTTCTTCTTAGCCACAGGCAAGGAAGAAGTTGTCGCAGCCTCTGGTATGAAGTGTTCGTCCTCCTCTCTCCTCCCTGCCTCCTCCAGTATATCTCCAGTCTCCTCCAACTCCATCTCCAGCAGTCACTCCTCCCTCAACTCCTCTTCTTTTTTGGCTGACTCCTCTGCCTTCTTCCTCCTCTTCTCCTCGGCTTTCCTTCTCTGCTCCTGTCTCTGCAGCACTGCTTCCTGTCTCCTGGTCTCAGGGTGATCAGCTAAACCACTCTGGTGTGCCCCGACACTGCCTACCTTTTCTCTCTGACCTTTAATGAAGGCAAGCTCCTGCACTGGTATCTTCTGCTCGCTCCTGCAGCTGCAGTCAATGTGAACCTCACTGTTGCAGACAGGGTTGCACCCAAGTTCACTGCAGCTCCTGATCACACAGTGATCTATCTTTGACCTCTAGCTTCACATTGCCAATGGACACCTTCACTGCCTCATCCCACAGTGCCTTCACTTTAGCCCTGATCCTGACCTCAGTGTTGATTACAGGTCCTGTGAATAGAGCGTTGGCCTTTCTCCACTGAGCCAGTAGCCCTGGAACAATGTCGTTGTTAATCAGGTCATTACCTGGGTAATTACTCTTGTCTTCCTCACTCATCTTTCTCAACAAACCGTACCTCAGCAGATCTCTGGCTGTGGGCAGCTCAGCAGGGGGAAGTTCCCTACCAGTCCCCACCAAATGACTTAGGTGACAACTTGATTTGCTTCTGGTTCTGATTTCTTTCTGACTCATCCTGTGGACCTGTGAACAAAAGAAATGTCATTGAAATTTGGATAGGCCTACTGATTATGATTACATAAAATGAAGTTAATTGGAATTTTTAATATCTTCCTATAAGCTCAGATAAAAGGTTGTGTTGTTATAGGTACAAGACTTAATTATTCAAAGTAATGACAATTTCATATATCTATCATATCAAAATATACAGAAAGTTGAGTCACGCATAACATTTCGAATAATTTGAATTACACAATATTTACATTACGAAGTAATCAAAATTGTCAAAAAGGAGGGAAAACACGCATTCACAATCAAAACTCCAGCATTTGTGACTATGTGAAACTTAGAAACCATACTGCACACCAAAAATAACCAAAGTTGACCACGCATATCAATGGCACATTGATATACTATGCTAGTCATATTTAGGTTATATTTCAAACCTTTATGGTCAAATATAAGTAGGTAAATGGCTTTTTTAAACAACACTAAAGATATTTCTAAGTTTACTAGCTAACACTGCCCAACACCAATTTTGCTGATTTAATTGTAACACCTGTTTTTAGGTAACTTTGGTGTGCTGATTTCAAAAATCACCTTAGTTTTTGCCTATCACGTCAGGTTTTCGAGCAATCAAATACGGATATTTCGGAGATATCGCATTTTGGCAGGGTTATGCCCAATTTTTTTTCTTTTCAAAAAATAAGTTTTTACATACTCAGAATCAGCATGGAAAAGTAAACAATTGTGCAGGGAATGAACTTTAATATACAATGGTAATATTGACACATAAAGTGATTAAAAGTGTTTAAATAAGCAAAAAATGAATCCATATTAAAGCAAGCACGGGACCAGTTTTCTTAACATTGTCTTTTTCTTGTTTTCTTACTTTTCAGTGCTGATAAATTTTCTCTTATAGGACTTCCTAGAATGAGAGATGTCAAGACAATCTCTTTGCAGGCTCCAGCAGTAGTCAGCCATCATATGGGTATCCCATCTTCCTTGGTATCGTTCTTCCATCACTTTGATATCTTGGTGGAACCTTTCACCTTGCTCTTCACTAACATCACCAAGATTTTCTGGAAATTTATCCAGATGACTGTTGAGAGAGTGAACTTTAATGCTCATGTTGCAACCCAACTGCTGAAAGTTTACAAGTAACTCACTAGCGGAACCGGCTGCTCTCACTCCGCCAATGGGAAATCTCTCTCAGATCATGACGTCACGCTCACACCTGGGGAAATCACAGATACCCAAGATTTTAATATGTTGTACATGACCTTTAGATTTAAGGCACAGATTTGCGTATTCCACAGATAAAATTTTAACAGCAAAACAGCTGTTAACAGGTCTCAAAAATCATCAATTTTGATAAGCGCCCTTCATGGATCACCCAAAATAGGCATATTGCATTGCACGAAAACCTGATGTGATGGACAAAATCTAAGGTGATTTTTTAAATCAGCACATCAATATTATCCAGAAACAGGTCTTAGAATTAAATCAGCAGCAAAAAATTTACTTTAGATATATATATGTTGCTGGACTCGGTTGTCCCCCCTCCACCCCCAGAGATGGGCATAAATACTTTAAAATGTATTTAAATACTAAATACGTGCAAATTTGTATTTAAATACTAAATACATTACTGTAAACTGGAATGTAATTAAATACTAAATACATTACTGTAAACTGAAATGTAATAGTAGCACAGTGGAAAAATGTTGGAGGGCAAGTTGCAATTGCATAATGTTACGTAATGTTGCAAGAGTGCAAACCCCACCCCTTTGTTGCAAGAGTGCCACCCCGCCCCCTTTGTTGTAAGAGTGCCACCCCCACCCCCTTTATTGCAAGTCACCCCACCCCCCTTTGCTGCAAGACACCCCCACCCCCTTTGGTGCCAACCCAAAATGGGACTGCAAGGGGTATGCAACTTGGAGGCTGAGTTCTCCCGCAAGCTGAACCCCGCAAAGGGGACATACCTAACCTAAGGGAGCCCCTTTAGGTTAAAAGGGGACGCCTCACCCCCCAAAGGAGCAGAAAGAGATAGAAGTAGAGGAAGAGAGAAAGGAAGAGGAGGGTCCTTGCTCCGCTGATTGCCGAGCTCATATGACTCCATCGTCCGACCCCCACCTTCTTATAGGGCACTAATCAGCCAGTTGGCTTATTCAGACAGTGCCTTTGGGCATCATCAGCCATTGCCAGCCAGCGCCTCAGTGTGCCATCGTCTTAGATCATCATCAGCCAGTGCCTCAGGCACATATATTAATTACCCAGTTGGATTAGAACCCCGAATTGTCAAATAACAATTAATTAAATATCCCGAAATCCGATACCAAACAATTATATAATAGAGCCAGATGTCACAGTGACCGTGCCTACTAGTGATATATATATATATATATAAAACGGGAACCGGGGTCGCACCCCGGCCCGGACTCTGACCGGTTGCTGGAAGCCCTGCGCCTCAACCAAGCGTGGTGGAGAGGTTGGGCTGAGGAAGTAGTCTTTTATTATTTATTATAATTTATTTAAATTCATTATTTCTTTATTTTCTTTCCTCATTCCTCCATCATAAATTACACTGGTCAACAAAGATTTTTCATCAGAGTAAAATTTGTGGTGGCTGGATAGCATTTTTCACGCTGATTCCAAAACTGCATTCAGATTTTTTCTAGCGCGTATAGTTTTCAAGATGAAGGCATACGGTATATATAACTACACAGATTTAACCATTTTAAATAGGCAAAATACTAATATTTCAACATTTGATTGTGTTTATTTTATTGTGTTTTTTTAGTTTATTCATCTTATTGATTTCAATTATCTTAATTATACATCTTATGTATTTCAGGTGTGAGCTTTTACGTCTAGCAGCATTGTGATTCAGGCAACAACGCCGTGCTTTGTGTGTCAAAAGATCAGTCCAGTCCAAGAACTTGTTGTGTCAAGTTGGTGTACATTTTTTTTAATTTATAGTTTGCTCAGGTCAGTCAACATGCCTCGACAATGTAAGAATGACCCCTGAAAGCAGTTCTTTTGCATAATGGTAATATAATGCCATCCATCCCCATTGCCCATTCCGTCCATCTAAAAGAGACATATGACAATATGGATATACTACTTAAGGCAATCAAATACGAGTCATCAATGGAATGTTTGTGGAGATCTAAAAGTTATAGGAATGCTTATGGGTATGCAGTCAGGATTCACAAAATTTTGTTGTTTCCTTTGCCTGTGGGACAATCGCGCCAATATAGAACATTCAGTGTTGGGCACTAAAGCGTTAATCCGATAACAGTTAATTAACGAAGTTAACTTTTTTTAACGGACTATTAACGGAAGTTAATTTCCATTTATCGTTATCGGACCAGTTAACTTCCGATAACTCGATATTTAGTCTGTTAAAGTCCGTTAACATGTTAACTGCGAGGAGTCATTCACGGAAGATCACCGCTCCGCAAATGAATTCAAACCGCCATAACTTCAGTCTGCTTCCAGATCTCGCAAGGGGAGGTTGGGGAGGCCCAAGAGGTCAAGACTGGCAGTTGGGCCTAACTTTGAGAAGTTGGTCTTTCTGAAGGGCAACCAGCACATTGTGTCATAGTCTTTAATAAATGTGCCTAAAATTTAATTTTACCTTTCAGTTCCTGCAATAATAATTCTCTGGTAAATTAAAATTTAGTTAATGGTTAGTGGTTACAAGGGTTTCAAAACATGTAATCAGTACATTTTTTATTAAAAATAAAAAAAAAAGTTATTAAGCAAAAAAGTTGCAAAACTTGATAAAAATACAGTTAAATACCTATTTATTGTTGGATTTTGCATAAATAAACATTTTCTATGGGTTTTAAAGCTTTTTTCCTTGATTTTTTTAAATGTTAGTAAAGAAATAGTTATCGTTAACGGATTATCGTTACCTTCCGTTAACTTTGTAGTAAAATTATCGGATTATCGTTATCGGAGTTAAAAATTGGGGTTAACGGATTATCGTTATCGAAGTTAACTTTTTGGTTAACGGTGCCCACCACTGAGAACATTACACCAAAAGTGACTGGCCACTTAGGTATACATATGTCCCAGGGATAAGCAATGTCCAGTCTGTCCCTTTAGTGGATCCCCAAAAGATCTATCTGCCACCTCTTCACATTAAACTTGGTTTAATGAAGAATTTTGTTAAAGCAATGGGTAAAGTCAATTCTGAAGGGTTCCAATACCTTTCAAGGAAATTTCCGAAGGTTACTGCAGCAAAATTGAAGGATGGAATTTTTGTTGGGCCACAAATAAGGGAGGTTTTGAATGACACTGAATTTGAAAAAGTCCTAAGTCCGCTGGAATTGAAGGCTTGGCTGGCGTTCAAATGGATATGTGAAAACTTTCTTGGAAGCAACAAGTCACCTGCGTATAAGGATGGAGTCAAGAACCTCCTTGATGCCTTCAAAGAAATGGAGTGTCGAATGTCGTTAAAAATTCACTTCCTGCATTCCCACTTAGATTTCTTTCCTGAAAACCTTGGTGCAGTGAGTGACGAGCAAGGAGAGCGCTTCCATCAAGATATTCAGATGATGGAGAAGCTCTACCAAGGATATTGGAATGAAAGCATGATGGCGGACCATTGTTGGATGCTGTATCGTGACAATCCAGGCCAAATTTACAAAAGGAAATCACACTCACAGCGCTTTTAATAAAATAATGTATATATTCTTTATTTATAAGTACATTGAATAAGGTATATGATGTATTTGTTGTTTAGCATTCCTAAGTGTGATCTATACATCCATAAATTTTCTTATAGCAATATCAAAAACTTAAAAATATCAAAACCAGTTTATCTATATAACTATACGTGCTAGAAACAAACTAAAACCAGATTCGGAATCAGCGCGAAAAATGCATTAAGAAAAGTGTGATCATGTTTGTGATGAGAAAAAAAGGTTTCATTTTGTTGGCCATTGTTATTGTAATTTGAAGTTCTCTAGGAAAAGTTATTAATATCGTTTAACAAATTTATTTGTTTATTCATAAGATAAACTAAGTCACAAATTTTCATAATAATAATACGCAATTTTATCATTAAAGTATAACGTGAATTGCGTTAATACGATGTTAAAAAAAATTAGAAACAAAATTATGGCTATCTTATTAATTTTTCCTCTTTTAGACAATTATTGTACAGTGTTTACAAGAAGTCTCGCGCCTCTGTCTCGTCCCAAGTTAGTCTGTTAGGTATAAAATGGGCGGTCCTTATGGCAGCGGAGGTGTGTTCGGATTGGTGCACATAATTGCTCTAACCCTATCAATGACGTCCACATTATCATTGTGTTGATCACTCTATCTATTTATATATAGAGACATACTGTATACAGATATATATAGAGTATGCAGGGGATAAAGTGTCTCAGTCCCAGCTATGGTAGTTGTCTTACAATTAACAGTCCCAAGTGCAAGTTACGTTAACACCTCCACATAAACTACCATGGACTAAAATAGCATACGTGGAGCCCTTACCCACAAACCATTTAAAAGGTGTGATTTAAAAGCGCTCTCTCTCTCTCTCTCTCTCTCTCTGCCTTCCGCTCTACTTCAAATCCTTTTCTCTTAGTGACCTCTTAATACAAACTAATCTATCATATTTTGCGACTTTTTAACTCTGGTAGGATTCAATTCCATTCCTGTAGTGTAAGAGATACTTAAATTCATGTGTGTATTATGCCATATGATGTGCGTAATAAATAATCATTTTTAAATAGTTTGAGCGTTCAAGGTCATCTGTAATAATCTATAGACTACCCCTCAAGCCCACTCTCAACACTTAGATTCCCCTAAGACACAGGCGTCTTCAAGTAACATGAATGCGTAGAGATCTAAGGTGTTAGATTCCATATTATATAATTTATGTGCTAGGTTTAAGAACGCTGGCATTGAAGGATGGAAGGAAGGGACAGTAAAAGCGATAATAGGTTTAATGAAGGAAGTGGAATGAGGATGGAGATAAGCGTTGCTATGTCGAAGGAAACGAGGTTGGGTGGGGAATTACGAAGGGAGGAGGAAATGCTAAACACAAACTCAAATATTTATTTTAATGCCACTCAGAATTACCACTAATACCTAAGTCATAATAAGGTTATTTACTATGACAGAGTCATGAGTAGTTATGGAAATAAAATATGATTATACTGTTGATGGCTGACTATATTCAGTTGGGATATAAACTATTGCTGACAATCTTTGGATCCTTGGCTTTTAAGACGAATTTTTTATGCATATGTTCAACAAAATAGGAAATTGGCTGATTATTATTACCATTCGAAGGGTTGGTACTCTTCACAACCGAAATCAATTTCAGAAAGGGTGCATGGTATCCTCATTTCCTTTATCGTCCCAGCACGCTTCACATAAGCCATTTACACAAAGATGGAAAGGCCGTCTGTGCACCACGAGACGACCCAGGCAATGCGGGGAGCAATGGTGACATTGCATGAATATGGTGTGCCAATAAGAGAAATATCAAGACGACTAGACGTTCATCGAAGCACTGTGGAACGGTGGATTCATCGGTATGAAGCAGAAAACTCAATCGCTACTTTGCCGAGGTCTGGTCCTCCGCGTTCAACAACTCAAGAGGATGATGCTGCGATTGCCAGAGAGCATCCGTTTGTTCCAGCGACGCATATTTACAGACACCTGAACCTTCGTTGTAGCGCAAATACAGTGAACAACAGACTTCACGAGGCAGGGTATTTTTCTCGCCGTCTAGCTATAAAACCTGCATTGACGATTGAGCATAAAGAGGTGCGGATGGGATTTGCCTTGCAATACTTGCCGCAGGAGGAAGAATTCTGGAGAAAAGTTGTGTAGTGTGACGAAAAAACATTTTCAACAGATAGTCATGGTTCCCTGCATTGTTGGAGGCAGCGCGGAAAACGCTATGAAGAAGGAAATGTTTTCCCGAGCAAACGTAGTGGTCACATCAATCTCGGTGTGTGGGCTGGATGTCTGGCTATGGTGTCGGAGAATTTACTCAAGTAGATGGACGCTTTACTGGACAGCAATATTGCCAGATACTGGAAGAGGTGCTGCTACCCAGTGTTCGTGCGTATCTGGTTCCAGCACCGGAACCATTTTACTTAATGGAAGATAACAGTCCCATTCATAGGAGTAACGTTGTGATGGTACGAAGATCACCCAGAGATTATTAATCTAATTCTGCCACCACGTTCTCCTGATTTGAATCCGATTGAAAACCTTTGGGCAATAATGATTAACGAATTGGAGCAACGCAATGAAAGAACATTTGAAGCACTTTTATCTCACACGAGGAATAGTTGGGAGAGCTTACGCCGAACACCAAACATTCCCTACAATCTGGCCTCTTCTATGCCGCAACGATTGCAAGAAATTATTGATGCTGGAGGAAGCTATACGAAATACCGATGTTAAAGCCATGACGTAAATGTGTATCGAATATATATTTATGTTAATATAGAATTTTATTATATTTATATGTTTGACATCTAAAAAAGTATATATTGTCCATGAAAGAACTTTACTTATCCTTAGTTAGAATCTTTTCTTGCAATGTCTACGCTCGTGGAGATGATAATATATGCATTGTTGAAACAAACTATGAGAAGGTAATAGTTTCAGGAAAAAAAAAAACTGGCAACATCGAAGTCATCACATGTTTATGGGAATTGTCATATGATATGCTACCAATAAACTCTTATATACTACTATATACAGTATACTTTATTACGTAATAATTACGATGAACAAATCAAATGCAAATTTCTCTGATTCACGGCCCACCAGTCTTGCTTTAGACTTATGACTTTCATAAGATGGAATAGGTTTAACATAGTTCGTTTAATAGGTTACCACTTAAAACAATGGATAAACTATCTATTAGTGAGACGACCGTGACTTCCTCTAAATGCGAGCTCGTGAGAGGTTCACTGAGGAATTTGGTCATTAGATTCTTCACGTAGGATATATATCACAAACAACAATATTGACAACAATTCTCAACAATTACTTAATATCAATAATTGCATTTGAGCAAATAATTTAGACCTGCGTCAAAATAACTTAGGTATCATGCCATGATTTGGGATATTTGCCGAATTAGTCGTTCTCTATAGTCTACAGTATATATTGAGACGGTATAATGTAATGCCCATCTAATATCATAATGACTAGGATTGCTCCATAACCATTCCAACATCCCGAAACTTGCTCCATTCTGCTTCTTAATCATTTGTATTTTAAACACTAAAATGTAGCAGAAGTGACGTAATAATGGACGTCATTGATTGTGTTAGAGCAGTTATGTGCACCAATCCGAACACACCTCCGCTGCCATAAGGACCGCCCATTTTATACCTAACAGACTAGCTTGGGACGAGACAGAAGCGTGAGACTTCTTGTAAGCACAGTACATCAATATAAATTTGCAGGATGCATTGAGTAATTTGGTATTTGCACAAGGTTGTCTCTCTCTCCATTCCCCAATTCGTACAACAAATAAAGAAAAAAGATTTCAGTTCAAAAAGTAGACTATCCCAGCGTTAAAAATTTATAAACATAAACACGTTCATAAGCATTACGTGAATGTTTTCCAGCAGAATAAATTATTTTTAAAAAACATAAATAAATGCGTGAAAAGAAAAAACATATATATATATGTTTTTAAAAATATAAATAAAGGCGTGAAAAGAAAAAAACATATATATATAAATGTACAGAGAGAGAACGACACACACACACACACACACACACACCAACCAACGCCCCACAGACAGGACTTGTTACTCAGAGTAAACTAAAAATATAAATTGGTATTTATTCTATTTTTAAACCATTTTAGTCATATCACATAATACGTGGAACGATTTGGTGTTTTTCAGGGCAGAGATCGTGTACCTTCCACAACAAATGAACCGTATGGTTGGTAGGGTCGCGACACACATACAATACAACACAGAAAAATAGAGAAAAGTGTTCTAAAACTAATTTATGGCGGGGCGGTACAGAACAATACAAAAATCTGGAATCTTGTAAATATATCTCCTCTGAGCGTCTAAAACGTGACCTTCCCGAAAATAGACAAACAGAGCGTGGCTCCTCTTAAAATTTTTTTCGCCGAGATGGGAACACAATAAATAATAGAATCGTACATGTCGACACTGTCCAAATAATACACATATATACTATACACACACACACACACACACTCGGTTTACTCACACGTACAATTTAATTCAGTTTTCCGAAGAACTGAGACGAATTGTTAACATTTGTGGAAAAGCCTTCGCCAATGGGAAAAGGCACGTTTTATATCGGAAAATCCGGATAAGGCTTTGTTAAACCCTGCAAAGGTCACAGGTCCACTTTTCGCAGATACTAATTGTAGTATTGTCTGCGAAGCAGACAAAGGACCTACAGGACAATAGAAATATGCATGGGTCTCTGAACGCAAATCTAAATAAAAAAACTTTTCGAAATTCAGGAAAACGTGAATGAACTGGATTTACCAACAAGCGGGTCTGATACTCCACACTGTTGGCGATATGCCAATCACCGCACGGAATACCTACATGATCTCGTTCTCAACAAGCCTATAGCTAAACCCCGCCCACCTTTTGTGGGCCCCCCCAATCATTGGTCGTGAGAAGGGAGCGGTGCTCACGGATTGGTCGAAAAAGCATGAGCCGTAAACCAATAGGAAGTTAAGATGGGGAGTTTCGCCGTTTAGAGCCAGTTTCTCGTGCAATTTACAGCAACACACAAATCATGGATGAAATCTACGACTCTCTTGAACTGTTTTTTGAACAAGACCATTACAGTCATGCGGCTCTTTACCTGAACAGGGCCTCAGATCGGCGCGAACTTTTAACATCCCAAGCTGTTACGGAAAATTGTGACGGGTTGCAAGAATCTACAGCCAATTCAATTGAAATGTAAGTAACTTAAATGTGTCTATATATATATATAATTATGTGATCGGACTTTTAGAATATTTTCTCGTTAGTTTCCTCGTACACTAGGAATAGATAGAGAAGCTTGCATGCTTTCAAGTCCATATTTCTTTTAGATTTTATTCAAATGAGTATGTAATGAATATCATCTTTGGTTACATTTTGCGGTGTAGGCTGAAGTTAATATTTTGAAAATTTCGTAGGATACAAATGCTTATAGAGAGTTACCTAAATATGTCACTTCTTCCATATACATAACAGAAAAAGTTTGGTGACTTTGCTATAAGATATAGTTAGTCCAAAATTATAATTTTTATTTTCTAAAGGTTTAATAGTTAAAATATTTAAATTCTTATAAAATATGAAATGCACTATGGGGGACTTTGAACTTTATATCAACCTGTAGACAATCATTTCTTCTATATATGGTATGAAACTCATGTATACACTACACATATGTAATGTTCTATTAATTTATGAATGTCAATGTTCGTATGAACCTGAAGTTTTAGACTTTTTTCAGGCATAAATTGAAATTTGCGAGAAAATTCCCCGATATATTTAATGATGAGTTTTTCTCGTTTATAATATAACCTGACCTAACCTGAAATAAACTAAACCTCATTCATTTACTAGCATTGAAAATTAGTTTGTATTGCTTCTCGTTTAAAATTGACAGTCTAATATCCTTTTGCTCTGAGTTTTCTACAGCATAATATTAGTCCTACTATGTTTTCAATTATTATCTGTTTCCATCCCGATTATTTCGGCATATATGTATATATATATGGTGTTTTATTTGTGCTTTTCTCGTTTTTTAATATTTATAGGAAGTTCTCCAGATTGAATTTATTTTTAACATTTGCACGCACATGGAATTTTTTTTTTAAATATTGCCTAATTCTTTCGTAGGTTGTCAAAAATCAATTTAAAAAAATGAAATGCTCATAAAATAATAAATTCTTAACATAGCAAGTACCAAGTATTGTCGTAAATATTGTCGTGGTAGAGACTGTAAGAGGTAATACGCGTTTTCAATCTACGGAGAGAATATAAAGATGCCATTAGTCGACCAAAGCCTGGACTCGATATATAGCTGTTACGACTAATTTCCCCGTTAAAACAACGCCGATGTTAGGGCACAAAGCGAGTTACCCGCATCCAATTTGATGACATTTATTTTACTTGCAGGTGTGACTCTGAGTTAGGGCGTATTATAGCAACTTTTGGCGAAATGGGCGAGCCAGCCCCCATCCATCCCCGTGATCCAGATGTCGTGGTATTGGGACGGGCCGACGAGTGTCACATCATAGATGAGGAGGTGATGTAAGTAATTTTAGATTATATAGGTTTTTGCTTTTCTTGTGGATGCTTAAACGCTAAGTTATAGGCAAATTGAAATAAACGCGTTTTCAAATTTAATTTTCATTCTCTGATATATATATATATATATATAGCTCGTAAACCCTGATGAGGCGTCATATTAACTGGTTTGAAAACTAGTTTGTAATGCTCCCCGTTTATAATTAACAGTCTAATTTTCCTTTTGTTCTGATTTTTCGGAAAATTATTCTCGTTGTGCTTAACTATCCGCTCTCGCCATCGTTATTATATCACCATTTGTATATATTGCAACATCTTGCTACATCTTGCAATATCACTTTGTAGCAATATGCATATATATATATATATATATATATATATATATATATATATATATACCTTACAACCTTACAAAGGTTCCGCTCAATGATTTCTCATTTCGCGAAGGTCAAGCTTTGCGCCCCTCTTCTCGAGTTGGCCTGGTGAAGTAGTGAGTTGGATTCTTGCGCTCTCCACCTCACATAGCCAGGTACGCCCGGCTCATCGGGGATTGTTCTGAGCCAGGCGTCTAGTCTTCTTTTGAAGATTTACACTGCAACTCCCTTCGTGTTTCTTAGGTCTTTGGGCAACTGATTAAATAGTTTTGGTCCTCTCACTACAAAACTATTTTATTTCAGGGTTAAGGATGTTACCTGTCTCGCCTTCAATTTGGGAA
The DNA here is from genome assembly GCA_023014485.1 of Bathynomus jamesi. NCBI lineage: Eukaryota > Metazoa > Arthropoda > Malacostraca > Isopoda > Cirolanidae > Bathynomus > Bathynomus jamesi. The sequence continues at coordinate 471,448 of JAJOZX010003111.1, forward strand.
TACGACACAGTCTCCCGCTTCTACTTTCCATCGTTGTTTGGGGAGTTATGGGATTTAGAGTAAGATTAGGGACTAGTTTCTCCATTATTTTCCAAGTGTAAACAATGGTGTATCTCTCTCTTCTCCTTTCCAGTGAATATAGGTCTAGTTCTCGTAACCTTTCCCAGTAATTTAGTTCTTTGCACCCATTGATCTTGGCTGTGAAGCTTCTTTGGATCCCCTCCAGCTGTCTAATGTCTTCTTTTTTATATGGGATGTTAGGACCGAGCAGTATTCCAATTTGGGTATTATCAGGGTTTTTAGTAGAGGAATCATACATTCCTATCCCTTCGTTTAAAGGTTCTCAATATCTGACCCGTTATTCTCTGCTCTGTTTACTGCTATCTTATTTTGTGTTTCAAATTTCGCATCATCTGTCATTACAACCCCTAAATCTTTTGCTCTGGTATTTCTCTGAATTTCCTGTCCATTTGGGGTATAATATTCCATGGACTTTAGGTCTTCTTTTTTTCCGTACCATAATAGCTGAAATTTCTCGGTGTTAAACTTCATATTGTTGTCTTCAGTCCACTTGTAGATTTTGTTTATGTCGGTTTGTAGAGATCCTATGTCTTCTGGGTTTCTTAATTTTCTACTGATCTTTGTGTCATCCGCAAAGGATGTTACTGTGCTGTCTCTGGTAACGTCCTCATCTATGTCAATTTGGATGATTATGAAGAGTAGTGGAACTAATACTGTTCCTTGTGGTACCGAGCTGAGGACCTCTGATTCTGATGAAGATACTCCTTGTACTGTAACGACTTGCCTCCGCTCACTAAGGAAATTATATATCCATTTCCCTACTTTTCCTGTTATTCCCATATATTTCAGTTTATGTATTATGATTCCGTGGTCACACTTGTCGAACGCTTTAGCAAAGTCTGTGTATAGTACATCATAGTTTTCATTACTTTCAAGTGAATTAATAATGTTGTTGTAGTGTTCCATTAGTTGTGATAGGCATGATCTGCCTGACCGAAACCCGTGTTGGTTATCATTGAATTTTTTCTGAGTTTCCAAAAAGTCATAGATTTTCTGTCTAACTATTCTTTCAAATATTTTAGTGAGATGAGATGTAAGCGACACTGGCCTATAGTTTTTGGCCTCGGATCGATCTCCTCCTTTATATATTGGGACTATGTTCGCGCTCTTCAGGATGCCCGGTATTTCTCCCGTGTCTAATGATCGTTTCCATATCCAGTATAGGGGCTCAGCGATTGCATTCTTGCAGTTTTTGATCAGTGTGGCATTCCATTTATCCGGTCCTGCCGCTGAGTGTGTTTTTAGTTTCCCTATAGCTTGTGTAATATCCTCCGTCGTAAAGTCGAAATCCGTTATACTTTCCCCTTGTGGTTCTTCTTCAAAGAATGCGTTTTATCGCATATTAATTTGTCAGTTTTTGGGATACTGAAAGATGATTCATACTGAGCTTTTAATATTTCAGATACTTCTGTTAGATCATCATTTACTGAAAGATGATTCATACTGAGCTTTTAACATTTCAAATACTTCTGTTAGATCATCATTTACTGAAAGATGATTCATACTGAGCTTTTAATATTTCAGATACTTCTGTTAGATCATCATTTACCTCTTTGTATCGTTGTCGGTACCTGTTGTCCCGATAACGCATGAAGTGCCTTTGTTCGTATCTTCTGTCCGGCTCGCGGATTTCTATATTTATATTTGTCAGCTGGTTTTGTAATTGCTGGAGAGTACGTAGCAGCTGAAATGTTGGCTGCGTTTAAAAAATTGGCACTCTTCTTTGATGTTCGTTTTTTCTGTTCCCTCGTTGCGTTCCTTTGAGGGTGGTGGTATCGGCATTTTTTTTCGTATTTGCAACTCCCATATCTTTCATAAGTGTTGCAGACCGTAAGATGGTGGAACATGCATTTCTTATCAAACTTGCAGTATCCACTTGTGTAATGCATTTTGCATAATGTGGGATGTGCATATATGCATTGCCCATCCCGATATCTGCAGTTTCCTTTCGCGAGTATTTGCATACGATATTTTCTACGCTTCTGCTTTCTTTCTTATTTTCCAAATTCTTAGTTTTGGCCTTATCATTATTTTTCTTTGGCTGTTTATTTTCTACGTTTTTAGTTATTATCTTTTTAGCATTTCGCTCGTTGGACCGTTTGTCTACTTCGCCACTTTTACTTATTTCTTTCCTTCCATCTATATCTTCCTTCCTTATTATATTGTTTATATCGTTATTTGTTATTAAATTGTTCATTATTATGCTGTTATTCGTTATTTCGTCTTCTCTCTCATTCACCCGGTTTTTCGTTGGGACCATTTCGGACCCATGTGTCCCCATTATTTCATTTTCTTTTGTAAATTTCGAGTCTGCTATCTCCATTTCTTTAAAGACCGCAAAAAAATTTACGGTCTGTGTACATGCGCCACATAGAAATTTCATCCCCACGACGTGTTTCGCGTTCGAGACAAGAGTTATTTCCCGATCATTCCAATTCATGCAGTTAAAGTCGTTTAATCGTTGGCAGAAATCACATCTAATCGCTAGGCTTTCCGTTGTTACTAAATTGCACAAATTACAGATTAGGTGAGAATTTGGACCCACATCCACACATCCATGCTATTCCTTAATTAGCGTAAGAAGAAATAACCACACAAATTCTTTATTTATTTATTTTTATTTTTAGTCCTGTTTCTTTCCTTTCGATGGTCGAGGGTATTTCGAGGGTTTCCTGTCGTTTGCGTTTTATGACGTTTTTCCTGCTTTGTTTCAAACTTTCTCGAATGCCAACCGTATTTCGTTAGGAATATATACGTTAAAATTGGTGATAAATTATGTAAACTGTATTGCACTTTCTTAATTTTAATGAATTTCACTTTATAAATTATATGCACGGATTCACTGATACTTTATACACTTTCGGGTGCAAACAGAATAAACCGCCGAGTAGATTATTCCCTTCTAATTTGGGTGTTAAATAGAGAGAGGAAAACAACACGTCCATTCACCACAGGGTAAAAGCAACTACATATATATATTATCTCTGCATATTTTGGAACTTTAAGATTATTTTACGATAATGCGGCGCTACAGTAGGATTTTAACAATTTGCAGTAAGGATCTTTTGAAAAATGTGCTTATTCATGACCCCTATATATATATATATATATATATATATATTTACAGCCATACACGTTACTTTTAGCGGCAACCAGTTTCATACAACTATTTTAATTACAGCGGCGATACGGAGCTAGACGCTATTATAAGCACTTTTGGAGAAAGGGTGATGAATGAAGTGGTGGCTGACACACACAGCGGGCCAGAAGTCGTGGTATTGGCACACAACCGCTCAACCGATTGCACCGTCATCCATGAGATTATGTAAATGTTTTTTTGAGGATAAGGACAAAGCACAATATTATTTTCATTTATTAAACATGTACCAAAAGGGGCAGTCCCCAATTCTTAATTGTTACAAATGTATACAGGGTGTTTGAAAACTTTCTGTACAAATTGTAATGGGGGATAGGCAGCACCAAGACAAACCCTTTTCGTCTATAAGTGTATGTCCGCTGACGTCACCATTCGGCGCGAGAGGGCGCCGCTGCAATTGGCTAAAAGGTGAAGTGGGCTAGACTCGCGCTTGCCGCGGGCATTCTTAAATCGGACGTAGTACGCGTAACATGGAGCGCTTCACGACTGCTGAGATGGCTGACATGCATATGGTGTATGGGGCTGCCAATGGAAGCGGAAGAGCTGCTGTGAGGTTGTACCGACAGCGCTTCCCAAACAGACGTGTGCCAAACCACCAAACGTTTGCGCATTTGCATCGGCGACTGCGAGAAACTGGAACATTCCATGCAAACATGCATGACACTGGTCGGGAGAGAAACGTGCGCACTCCTGACCTGGAAGAAGAAATCCTACGGCGATTTGAGGACAATCCAAGCGCAAGCACGCGAGGTGTTGCACGTATCCTCGGTGTGAACCACGACCTGCTCTGGAGAGTGTTGCACGAGCAGCAGTTACATCCGTTTCATCGTCAGAGAGTCCAGGCATTACAACCTCGGGATTACCCTCTTCGTGTGGAATTCGCACGCTGGTTTCTGCAGCAGACAGCGGTGCAGCCTAATTTTCCGGCTTATGTGCTGTTCTCAGATGAGGCCTGTTTCACACGTGAGGGTGTTTAACATGCACAATTCTCACGTGTGGGCGCACGCAAATCCACATGCTACACGGGTGCATGCTCATCAAGAACGGTTTGCCGTCAATGTTTGGGCGGGTATCGTCCATGGCAAGTTGATTGGGCCGTACCTGCTGCCTGCCCGACTCGACGGGCGGGTTTATCGGATATTTCTTGAAGAAACGTTGCCGGAACTGCTGGAAGATGTTCCCGTGGCTATTCGTAGACGAATGTGGTTTCAACACGACGGGGCCCCAGCACACTCCAGCAACGATGTGCGGGATTATCTGAACGCCACTTTTGGGGACCGATGGATAGGCCGGGGTGGGCCCGTAGCCTGGCCACCGAGATCGCCCGATTTAACATGCCTCGATTTCTTCCTGTGGGGACACATGAAGAACCTCGTGTACGAGACTCCCATTTACTCAGAAGAAGACCTCGTAGCAAGAATCGCTGTCGCCGCTGGAACTGTTCCCGTAATGCCGGGAATCTTTCGACGTGTACGTCGGTCAATGCTTCGACGCTGTTGGGCATGCATTGATGCTACCGGTCGCAACTTTCAGCACCTTCTTCAAAAAAACATGCCTTCTTTAAATAAACATGTTACGCGTACTACGTCCGATTTAAGAATGCCCGCGGCTAGCGCGAGTCTAGCCCACTTCACCTTTTAGCCAATTGCAGCGGTGCCCTCTCGCGCCGAATGGTGACGTCAGCGGACATACACTTATAGACGAAAAGGGTTTGTCTTGGTGTTGCCTATCTCCATTACAATTTGTACAGAAAGTTTTCAAACACCCTGTATATAGAGTTACACAATATAGGTCTTACACATTACAGAGGGTAGTAACATGTGGAAACTTTTTTTATCTGTCTGCACACATATTTATCATTCATATTTGTGTCACACAAATCGAATAATTTTAAAAAATTCATAAAGCCCTTCCCGCGCGACATATTCATGAGAAACAAAATACAATACAGTCTACAAGTTTCAGTATAAAGTCCTTGAAGGCGATATGGGTTCCAGATAATCTTAGGCACACGTAATCGCGCGATAAAATTTACGATTGCCGAGTCATGCCATTGTAGAAATCCGAGTGAGTCGAAATAGTATATTCTTTCCTTAGTTTTAAAATAGATCTCAAACCAGTGAATACCCTCGCCCCCCGCAACGTCGGTGTTAACAATAATCCCGCACCAGTTTCTCGAGGTATCCAGTTTCAATATTTCATTCTTTGCAAAAAAACCGATAAATTTGGAATGCGCGAAACAGTCACTTTTCATTATTCTCTGGAGTGTATTTGTATCCATTTTAAAAATCTGTGTTTATGTTCCAGAAAAGGTCCAGTTCTATTAGGGCCTGCGACTCGAGGTATATTAGTACACTAATAGGAGTGTCTGTAGGCCTGGCGAACTCCAACCGCACTGAAATCGTGCCAGTCTGCTGGGCGTTTAAATGCGCATTTACGCCCGCGGCTAAGTCAGGTGTATCTCACCCCTCGGTATACCGTGAAAGGCTTTCTGTCCATTATAACTCAGTGCTTCGAAAGTGTAGCTTCACTGTTAAGCTCCCGTCATCGAATGGGAAATTTTTACCCTCAATCGTTCTTATATACTGTATATATATTGATAATGGTTATTTGGTTAGTTGCGACATTCACATAGTGGGGTATGTCATATGTGATACTCAAGCTCCTTCCTCTATGGTTGGGAATGTGTGCTACGCGCAGCAGACATGCCTGGGTATCCCCAACAAATTGGTGCTCTACAATATTGCTGTAAATATAGCACATGTCTGGAGACTCAGGGCCTTCACCCAATTTCTCCATCTTTAATTGATACATTAAGCTGGATAATTCATGCGGCGCCTCGTGAAATGTGTCTCTTTGGAAGGCTGCGCTATATCGCCCCTCAATCATAATTTTGAACACTCGTCCGTCTTTAAGATTTCTGTTATCCTTTCTTTGATTTTAGAATTAGAGTATGTGTATTAGGGTTATGACATTTTTATAACCTCATGTTCCTGTATCATAAATCGATGAACGTTTGCCCCCTGACAATGGAAATAACAGTTTTTTCGATATATTTTGAAAAAACTTCACCCCAAAATAAAAAATAAAAAATTTATAAAATAATAAATAGAAATTTGCATGTTTATTTCACAATTATTATACATAAACATATATTATATTATACAACATTATACCTATACAATACATATTAATTATACAAATACAATATTATACATTTACTCTATTATTGTTTTAATTGTTTTACTTATTGCTTAAAATAAACCTGTGATTAAGGTTGTCTTTATTTTTACAGTTTACGTAAAGTTCTTGCATCACCTTAATGGCACGTTCCGCACATTGGTTGCTCCTTTGTATAGCTATTGCAGATGGGTCTCTGTTCCAGTGATTTTCCAGAGTATTTAGTGCTTTTCGGTATTGTTGCAAGATATTGGACAATTTATGATAATCATCTTTCTTATACATCTGATTGCTGAACCAATAGTCTGCCCAGTCGTAGGAAATAAATCTGCAAATCTTATGCAGAGATTCTCTTCGTGTTGGTAGAAGTATATAGGTTAGGATTGCTAATATTGCTCTTGAATTCCATCTGGCGTTGCTGATGTTTGGTATTTTTCGAAATTGTACCTTTGGAAATCTGCCATTTTCTTCAAGAAACCGAGAAACACGTGTTAGATGAAACAGAAACTTCATGTCATCACGCCATCCTGAACTTTCACAAATCTCTTCCTCGCCATTTTCAAAATTTGCTTTAAGTTCGTCATATTTCTTCATGATGTCTGAAACTAAAGGGTAATCAATGTTTGGTGATGTTTTATTACCTCCAAGTTCGTCATCCATCACCACACGAAGTATTCGGTCCAGTACGTGATGCTGGCAGCCAATGAATTGTGGCTTTTGAAGCCCCTTTTCTGCAAACAATCTTTGTAGTCTGACTATAACTCCATTCAATTTTCCTGTATTGACACTTGTTGTATCTGCTACCATCATTTTTATGCTGCTCCATAAGTTATGCTCATCCAGAAGAGCCCGTATTCCATCAGAGATAGTTTCAGCTTTGCCATTTGCCAAACACACACACCTAACTTGACTTCTCTGTTTTCATTTTTCAGAACAACCACCTGATATTCCTTAGCATCAATATGTTTACCATCAAAATGCAATGACCAATCTTCTAGTTGCAGCGTTTCTTTCATTTCTTCTTTCAGTCGAACTGCTTCTCTGAACGTTGATTTGTAAATACCTGATTGAGATGGTGTTGGTATATTGATTCCTTCATTTGACAGCTGTTTGCAGACTTTTTGCAGCTTTGCTTGTTGATAATTTTGAAGATATTACTAAATTGGTTGCAATTGCAGTTTTGCTATAATGTCTACGCATTGGCTTTCTTGCGGAAGATTCACAGTCATCTTCATGGTCACTAGGTTCTGTTTCACTCGTTATTGCATCACTATCTAACACATCGATGGACTCGATGGCAGAAGAATTGGACGCCACGGAAGTACTGGAGGTTTTCCTTATTCGTTTTGATGGATGGATAGTTTCTTTGCCTGCTAGTTTCTCAGTCACATATCCCACTTCACTTTTGTTCTCCTTTTGCAGATCGTAAAACTTTTTGTCCTCACTGCATAGCCATTGTCCATCTAATTTTGTGATATCAAATAGTTCATCCAGTATTGAATACTTGCCACGCCGTACATATTCATCATATGTCTTCAAGACTTTCTCTATCTTGCTTTGAACAACTTGATTAGACACATGTGGGAAATTAAATTTATCCCATAATTGAATGACTTCATTACAAATCACCTTTGCCCGGTCTTTTCTACTGTTTACATTGTTGCCTAGAAACAGGTATCTTCCAGCAATATGTATTTGGAGAGGCAAGCGGCTTCGTTCGAAAAGAGGTGACATTTCTGATGAGACGTTTCTTCTTTTGTGTGAGTTCTGAAACTGCACCAGATTCTTCGTCCAAGTTTCTTTGCCCTTTTCGCATTCAATAGCACTTCTCTTATGCGACATTGTAAGATAGATAACCTGAGATAAATAAATTCACTTGGAACAAGTACTTTCCGTTAATGATAAATTGTACGTGATATGTGTTCTGTTCACCAGCACTGTCTGAGGAGCGAATGCGCGAGACCCTCATCCGGCAACACTTATATAGAGGCCAGAGAGGGCGTGGCTTAAGGCAGACACGTGTATTTCTGGAATATTCCGGAATATTCAAGAAAATACTAGGTAACCAATCTAGAATGGTGCAATGCAGCTGTCTCGAATATACTAATATACTATATTTGCTTTCGGGGTGATATTTTTTTTTAATTCTGAAGAATTAGGCCCTTTTTCATTGTTTTCAAGCAAACTTTCATCGATTGATGATACAGGAAACAATATTTATGACAAAAAATTAAAAAGTCATAACCCTAATGTGTATGGTTTCCTCTGTTTACGATTTCGTATAATAAATCATTTGTAAGATTTGAGTTTTTAAAACTTGCGTTTAAGTCTCTCACAACATCACCAACCGAGACATAACGACCAGGTCCTAGTGACACTGTTGTACTGTTTTGTACGCTCTGAGGAGCGAATGCGCGAGACCCTCATCCGGCAACACTTATATAGAGGCCAGAGAGGGCGTGGCTTAAGGCAGACACGTGTATTTCTGGAATATTCCTGAATATTCAAGAAAATACTAGGTAACCAATCTAGAATGGTGCAATGCAGCTGTCTCGAATATACTAATATACTATATTTGCTTTCGGGGTGATATTTTTTTTTAATTCTGAAGAATTAGGCCCTTTTTTTATTGTTTTCAAGCAAACTTTCATCGATTGATGATACAGGAAACAATATTTATGACAAAAAATTAAAAAGTCATAACCCTAATGTGTATCGTTTCCTCTGTTTACGATTTCGTATAATAAATCATTTGTAAGATTTGAGTTTTTAAAACTTGCGTTTAAGTCTCTCACAACATCACCAACCGAGACATAACGACCAGGTCCTAGTGACACTGTTGTACTGTTTTGTGCCTTAGTCCGGGAGATACGTATAGTAGCATCCCGAGTTAACCCGGCTTTTTCACACTCATCAATGTCTCTAAGAATCATAAGCACTGTGTCTTTATAATCAATATTTAAAAAGAGGATATCCAGCTGAAATTCACATAGCCCCACCTCATACGAATCACAACCCAGTTCAATGGGTCCGTGGAGCTCCGTTACAAAGTTGGCTAGTGTGTTGTTAGGGTGTACAGACAGGGACGAAGAGGACGGTAGTGTGACGTAGAAGTGGTTAGGAGTCATGTTGCATACTAATTAAACTTCATTACTGCATTAGCTTTTATATAGGTATTGAAGCTTCCTGGGTAACCTAGCCACTTCACCAAGTACATTTTTCTCTTTCCTGTACCTTTGCTTGCTAAAAATTTTTCAATTTTAAACACATTTTTTCCTAAATTAAATGCCACTTTCTACAGTTCCTCGCGGTAAAAACCTCCCGAGATTTCTTCCCCATGCAAATCTTCAACGTAATACATCATTATCTCGCCTTTAGGTCTCATAACCCTAACTTTAAAAATCTCGCGTGCCATCCTTGCTCAAAACCCTTCGCGAATTTATTTCCTGAACGTGACAACCTTACATAGTCATTGATTTTGAAACGCGCAGATTGTGGTGGTGGTGGTGGCACTCCATCTCTTCTTGGACGCTTGACTCTTTCTAAAACATCGTAAGGTGTTGTACCGATCGTGCGATGGTGTGAGCGGTTGTAGGATGAAGCCAATGAATCGAGAACGTTTATATATCTGTACGTGTTTTTTTGTGTAAAATACCGGTGCATGCGCTCCTTTATGGTACGTTGAACTCTTTCAGCTAAAGATGCTTTATGTATAGAAATGAAAGTGTAATAGCTGATGTTAAACTCTGACAGCATGTTCTGAAAAGCTCGCCCTATAAATTCTCTTCCCATATCCGTGCAAAAATAGCCAGGAATCCGGTTTTCTTTCAACATCATCGTTTTCGCCAGGCTAGAAATGTCATAATAGTGCTTACTTAATACGTTAGCCATTTGCGTATTTTAGAGGCACGTGGATAAGGTTGGCCTTCTACTCTCTTCTTTCTTCTCTTCAGAGGTAGGGCGGCTGTTGTGGGCGAAAGTGTACTCAGTTGTGACACGTGCGATGCATGTTCCAAGTCTTTTAACCTATTCAGATTACCTATCAATGTTTTGGGGACATTTATTTGCTATAGTCTTGCTTTAATGTCTCCATCCTGCTGGTGAGGGCCTATCCCACTTTCTCACCAGATCATGAACAATATCAACGATATTGGATCCTTGTACCCGTGCTCCATCAACAACGACCTCGCCTGTGTCGGTCCACTGTATGAGATCCTCACTCAATAGCTTATAAAGACAATCCTTTATTCCTCAATGTACTGTATGGGAGAGGCTGTTTTTTAGCACACGTTCGATGTGCTGTGTTCCGCTGCTCTTTGGTTGCTCAGACCCTGTGTCACTATGCTCTGCGCTACTCGAGCTGTGCCTCACGGTGAGTTCTGTAGGATGCTTATAATCTTACTCTCCATTCTTTTAAGCCAACTTTTAAGGGGTTCTAGAGCCGCGTCTGGGGACCTTTGTAATGAAGCATACATTTAGTGCGGGATCACAACCACCTTCTTCATTATATTAATCTAGTCAGTAAAGGCCTCAAAATTGAAAATAAGATGGGCAGGAACGAACTGCCTCTTTGTACAATAATACGCTTTTTCTTACCCACAGTCTGACTTTTATGGGAGAGCGTCCGTATTATGTTCTTGTAACGACGTAAGCGAGCCTTCTGAGAGGATTTCATTGGAACATTACATTTTATAACATTAAGGTCAGAGTCGATATTTTTAACAAACATCTGCTGCAATGGTCGAGGCAATCGTTGGTAGATTTTTATTAATTCGCGGTATTTCTTTAGCCTACATATTCGTCATTCTGGAATATACACTGTTTCAGGTTCGTTTGGAAATATATACGTTCTGAGAAGCACACTAAACGTGTTTCGCGGGTGAAGGTCACAAAGCAAATATCCATAACGTTGCTTTGTGACCTCTTTATAAACCTCCAAAAACTCCTTACGCTGACTCGGGAACATTTGACTGACTAATATCCCAATTTGTTACACATCTCTACGTTGCGCGAATAAGACTAGATATTGTGTATTTAACGACACATCGCGCATGTATCTATTTTTAAAAAATAGATTCTGATTGATGAAGAACACGCTTATGTTAAGGTGGTGGGAGAATACAGTAAATGCCTCGGCAAAAGTTTTATCCATCTCCAACATGAGGTCGTCAATTACGATGACTGTATGTTCATTTCCCTTTAGTGAATTAACGTCATAGACCCCCTTGTGGAACAATACATCATCTTGGTACTCGTTGAACACTGATTGGTATGTCGAACAGCACCATATAACTTTATGCACAAATTTTGAGAACATTTCACCCTTTTCTTTAATGATATTAAGCATAAATACCATTCTACCACATCCTGTCGGTCCAGATATATACATGTGGATGGACTCGTGAATCTGAATTTTTCTACAGCTTCCAATTCTAACACGTCACAACCCTAAGTGGCTCATTTACAGAATATCAACAATAACGAGTTCTGCTCCTTATATTTTGTTTTCTTCTTCAACAGAACCGTGAATGACGACGATGTACAACCCCCCATCATCGACATCACGGATGAATCCATTGACCGTGCATCTACAGTGCCCATACCCTCCGATGAACCCTCACCAGCGACACGTGTAGCACTTTCAAAGCGGCGACATGATGAAGAGTCCTCTACGTCAGGTATAAAGCGCGTGAGATACGCGCCGGTTGTTAGACAGCCAGCAGTAGAACCCCAGCCCTCAACGTCTTAGGCGGCCAACCCCACAGTGGAGCGAGCCGCCAATATAGCCCCTTGTTCATCCTCCACAGCCCCCACCCGTTCTGTTGAGGCTGCAGTAATAGACCCCCAGCCCTCAACGTCTTACGCGGCCAACCCCACATCAGCCAATATAGACCCTTGTTCCTCCTCCACAGCGGTGACTCGTTCTGTTGACGATGATATAACATTCGAGTTGGTGCGCACCGCAACCCCTACCCAGCCTTGAATAGAAATCGGTATATACTGTAGTTAAGATTGATTCTAGATCCCTGTATAGCAATGGAATTGAGCACGGGCTACGTCGCGTTGTAGAGCGCATTGTAGAGTTTGCCCTTCAGAACCGCGACGAGCGTGAAGTCAGGACGAGTTTGCCCTTCAGAACCGCGACGAGAGTGAAGTCAGGACGAGTTTGCCCTTCGGATTCGGATCAGACGATGGGTCTGTAGATGATTTTTGGGTGGTAGTGCCGTTCAGACGTAGTACAGCTTTCAATATGGACAACTTCACGGTAAATATTGACCGTGTATTCTGTGTTGCGGGCCATAGTGCCACACCTTACACTCTTATCTTCAATTCTCAGGCTATTTATAGACGACATATAAACGTCGATCGTGGTTGCGGCTTTATAGCAGTAGTCTTGGCTCGCATGTTTACTGTACTAAATACACACACCACAATAATTTGGCTGCCTACGGTCGTGGAGCGTGCCCGTAAACTAGCTGTAGACTGTGAACTTGAATTTGACTGTAATATGGGTCCTGAAGAGCTGAGAAGTGTAGAACAGAAAATGAATGCCCGTATAGTGGTATTTGGACTGGATGATCGTCGTAGGACTGTGTATGTTTTCAAAAGCAGTGTGAAAGATCGTACAAGACCCCTACTTATTTTAGGACTGTCAGATACAACGTATCTCCCCATCCGTAATATAAGGTGCCTTTACGCGAGTTATGACAAAAGTCGAAAATATAGATGACATCATGATTTGTGTAAGGGATGTCTCGAGTTTGCGGATGATATAGTGAAACATTGTAAAGATTGCCACATGGTATGTGAGCAGTGTAAAAGCTCAAAATGTGAAAGCCGTGTAGTTGAGGCTGGGAAGCGGGATTGTAACGTGTGTAGACGCACATTTTTCAATAATAGCTGTTTTGAGCTCCATAATTCAATTGGCACGTGCAGGAAAATGAGAATCTGTGAATGTGGTATGTTTCACACCTTGAATGGTAGCGGGGAGTTCAAGAAGAAATCAAATGTGACGTAATTCACTGTCCTACATGTCAGGAGGAATATAAGGCTGATGGAGTAAAGCATGTATGTTATATGAAAGACTCCAAGCCTAAAAACAAGCCCTGTATAACTGTATACTAAGATATAGAAACATACACGAATGCTGAAACCAAAGAGGTAATCCCACATTTACTTGTGAGCCAAACAATCTGTGATGAGTGTATAGAGATCGAGTGTGATGAGTGCCCCAAATGACGTAAACGGACAAACGTTTTTAAAACGAATGTCCACGATAGTCCTGTGAAACTCTTTGTGTCCTATATTGTCAAGTTAGCCGACAAGTTCAACAAAATGACTATATTCTCGCCCATAACGGGGCAAAGTTTGACACGCAGTTCCTTTATAAGGAGTTGCTTGAGCACGAGTCCTCTGAGATATTTACAGGTGATCCATTGAAAAGAGGCAACAAATTAATACAGATGCAAATAAGAGGTAATGTACAATTTAAAGACACTTTATTATTCACACCTTGTAAATTAGCAAAGCTACCCAGGGTGATAGGGGTAGCCGCTGAAGTTTCAAAAGTATACTTCCCTCACACATTCCTCACTAGCGAGACTTCAAAGTACCTAGGCCTACCTCCACCTAAACATTATTTTAACTATGATTGTATGAGTGCAGATGAACGTGAAGACTTTGATCGATACTACAACAGTTTTAATGAACGTAATCCTTATAATATAGCTGATGAATGTGAGCGCTATTGCATGAATGATGTACGAGTGCTTTGAGTATATTTCCAGGCTTTTAGAAGGATGTACATAGGCCGTTTCAAATGCGACCCGCTGCAAGTCGCTACCACCATCGCGTCATTATATTTTACGGTGTTCAAGAATAACTTCATGCCTAAAACCACCTTAGCCATTATTCACAGAAACAACCCCCGCAGTTATGGCCACAAGGCTATTTACTGGCTCATACACCTACACCAACAGACAGATGTATACATAGAGCATGCCCGCAACACGGGTGAAGTACCCATTCAGATTAATAGTCGTGTTTTTTAGGTTGATGGGCTAAGTGAAAACCGTGACACTGGTGTGAAGACTGTGTACTCCTTTAACGGATGCTGGTGGTATGGATGCCCCCGTCCTGAGTGCGGAATCGCGGGAGATATCCACGGTAGATCTCCTGCCGATTGTCTTGCATGGACCCGCACCCGCGATCAACTTATAGGCTCCCAGTTCACTCACAAAGTCTTGTGGGAGCATGAATATGATGCAAGGATGGAGACAAACGAGGCGTACCGTGAGGAAATAAACACGATCAAGCGTTCAATGGTATTAGAACCTCTCAAATGCGGTGATAGCTTGTTCGGTTGGCGTACAAACCCCTTCAAGCTATACTTTCCACCTACGGAGGGTGTGAAGCTCCACTGCTACGATTTCTGTTCGTTATACCCTTACGTGATGAAGAACAACCCGTACCCAGTGGGCGCGCCTGAGAAACTGGTGGGACCTAGTCTACCGTCCATCGCCGAGTTTTCAAGAAATTTGAATGATCGCTACTTTGAACTCTCTTTCGTAGACGTGCCCCCCCTAACGATTTGTGGATGCCGATCTTACCCGTCGTTATCGACCACAAGCTCATGTTTCCCCTGTGCGTGAAGTGTGCGGAAGAGAATAACGGTGATTGGACCATACACCCCATCAGCTTAAAATCAGTGGGGTATATACAAGTCCTCAGCTGGCCCTAGCCGTACTCCATGGGCATAGAATACTGAAGATACATGAGGTGTGGAGGTTTCAGAAGCTACCCAACCTTTTCACACCGTATATAAACGCATTTATGAAAAGTCTGCCTATATTCAACATTACCGCGACCACGAGGGTATACAACTTGATCGTGCCCAAATTGCAAAGAATCCTGGTAAGCGCTTTAGTGCAAAATTGTGCCTAAACAGCCTTTGGGGAAAGTTTGCGCAGAATACCGGTAAAGGGAATGTTCATTTGGCGCAAAGTTATAGTGAAGTCTGGGATTACGCCAACGCACCCGATAAAGAAGTCATGGAGATCGTAAATGTACGTAATACTTACATAATAAAGTACAACAACACTGAATTGGCCACAGATACATCGCGGTAACATCAACGTTACCGCGACCACGAGGGTATACAACTTGATCGTGCCCAAATTCCAAATTGCAAAGAATCCTGGCAAGCGCTTTAGTGCAAAATTGTGCCTAAATAGCCTTTGGGGAAAGTTTGCGCAGAATACTGGTAAAGGGAATGTTCATTTGGCGCAAAGTTATAGTGAAGTCTGGGATTACGCCAACGCACCAAAGAAGTCATGAAGATTGTGAATGTAGGTAATACTTACATAATAAAGTACAACAACACTGAATTGGCCACAGATACATCACGGGTTACAAACATTCCTGTAGCCAGCTTCACAACAGCCTACTCCCGCATCAAACTTTGGGGTCTATTGCATTCTCTTGGGCGGAGAGTATTGTATGCCGATACAGATAGCGTGATATTCACCAGCGAGGAGTGGTGAATACAAGCCTGCTATTGGGGAGTTCCTCGGCGAGCTCACTGATGAGATCAAGGATGAGTATGGAGACATCGCATACGCCGACTCTTTTGTCTCAACAGGACCTAAAACTTATGGGGTACGGGTGAGGGTGGGTGAGGATATAAAATATATCGTGAAGGCAAAGGGCATCACGCTTAACCAAGAGAATCGGCGGGTCGTCAACTTTGATTCGCTGAAGGAGTTAGTGTGCTTGGAAGATGATGAGGGTGATCGATCGACCGCCCCAACTGACTGTAGGCACCCACAATTTTCGGGCGCAGAAGCTGGGGGGCGTGAAGGAATTTAAGGGTACAAAGATGTGCCGTAACACCTATAGGAAACGTTACCAAGTGCCTGGCACCTATGACACCGTGCCCTTTGCTAACTTATTTATTACACGTATTTGTAAATATATGTACATCCTGATTATTTCGTTTATTAAATAATTCGTGTTTCAACTTGCGTTTCACTTTGCGTGTGTGCGTATGTACAGTAAAAGTTAAGCCCCGCCCACTGTAAGACCGGCGACGTGAATAACGCTGCAACCTGAGGAGACCTCTACCCTTCCGTACTCAGTTGACCTCTGTATACCCTTGAGCTCAGACGTGTATTCTCTCGCATAGAAGGAAATGGCCACATTTAATATCGCGTGTTCAACATTTATGAAGTGGTATTCAACAAAGTGCGTAGATGTAGTGGATACTGAAAAACTCCCTATCCCCGCATCCTTTCACTCTTTTAAGGCTGCATTGTATCGTGCGAAGGGTCAGGCTATTCAAATACTCTACGGATATTCTGGCAAGGGGATTGTAGGATTTCGCAGTACAGACGATGTACTGAAGTATGTTGTAGAACTAAGCTTTATAAAGGCTCACATGCACCGCGTGGTAGAAGAAGCGGCACGCTCAGAAGCTAAACAACAGTTATGCGTAGTGAGTCTTGTATTATATCATGCTACACCATGTCGATTACTCATACCTTACGACTGAAAATGTGAATCTCGTCATCATGGACAATCTTAAGTATTTTTACCACTACATTAATATATATCATGATGAGGTTTGTAGTGAGGTTGTGGCTAAAGGACTATGTGAGTTTTTAACAGATTTTAGAGATGAGTACCGCCTGTTAAATAAAAAGGATAAATATGAACATATGTTTCTCTCTAATAGTGCCCCGCAATGTGAAGATGTTTAGGAGAGATAAAACGTTATAAAATGTGTTTAGTTCATGAAGATCCCTGTTTGCAAAAATGTCTGGTGCGTATTCAGGGGAGTGGGAGTGATAAAACACTAAAACCGAAATTAATTCTTTTACGGAAAATTTCTCACGAAACCTGCCCAATATAATGGGATACAACAATTCATGTTGGTTCAGCGCCGCACACGTTTCATTAGATTATGGTGCGACTCACTCCTCACGGATCATACGAGTTCGAACAAACCCATTCACGTTTCATCAGGGTGAATCACCCGCCCGTCGACCCGATCCTGCCTACCTGCCTGCCTCCTGTGGCTCATAGCCTTCTCAGAGCTTGCACCGAGTGGTTGTGCCATAATCTTCTCGACCCGTGTGAACGTGCGAATACGATGGAACTCCCTTTGAGAAGCATTCTCAACGTCTCGTACGACTTCTCCGTGACGAAGTCGTTGCGTGTGTTCAGGCAGGAAACCGGCACCATTAACTGTGTGCTTGAAACGATCTGCAGGCATGCAAGTGAACGTAACGTTATTTATTTAAATCTTGAGAAGATGCATAAAATCTTCGTGGTAGTTGAGAGGTGTGCTGAGGACCGCTATAAAATACCAGCTGACGTAGGTATAATAAGAGAGGTGACTAGTGAAGCCTCCTCATATACCATTGTTTTTACATTGAACGTAAATAACGAACAACCACGCATTGATATACGACTGATGTGGAAGAACACAGCTGATAATGACGTTCTTGTTCCTACACGAAACCGTTTCATCCTCGACAGAATGTTTGAGATCGTCGGATTCCGTAAGCTGAAGCCTATATTAGATACACGTGTTACAGACATGGTTTATTTTGACACAATGAATGAATACGCTTACATCGCTCTGCTCGACGGATTTGTTAAATGTCGGAATGAACAGGGGGAGAACGGTCTAGATCTGGATGCATATTTAAAAGGTTTAGATCCTTCGAAATATCCTGAGCTTTTGTACAAGGCACTTGAGAGGTACAGAGCTGAGCTCGCATACACTGTTCACCCTGAAGAACTGTACCTCTATATAGTGGATAGGTGTCGTTACGACTTGGAAGAATATTTCAATTGCTGCTATGTCGAGTGAAGAAGAGTTCACGATTGAAAAGTTCGGGATTGGAAAGGCATGATTATAAACGATGACGTTTCTGTGAGTGCTTTTGAATGTGTTCTAGCGGCGCTTAAAGACAACTTGCCTGCCGAGTATAAAGTGGGTACAAAAATAGTGTTAAATAAAGTGAAAGCCATTTATATCGAATATAAACCGCCGTTTCAGTTAAACGGTGAAGTGATGCTTGGACGGTTTTACCACATCGTGCAAGTAATGCCGATGTGGATATAGCATCAATTACCATCGAATTTAGCGTATTGCTCCGTAGGCAGTAAAGAGAATATATATATATATATATATATATATATATATTTCCTGTAATAATATGATTATACGTTTTTGTATATTGTCTGTAACAATATGATTATACGTTTTTGTATATTTCCTCTAATAATGTTTTGATAATACTATGATTGGTATGATTATATATTTTCCGATCTATTATTTGGTTAATACTTTGATTTGTATGATTATATATTTTCCGTTCTAATATTTGGTTAATGCTATGATTTGTATGATTATATATTTCCCGTTCTATTATTTGATCATATAGATGTCCAATTATATAAACATTAATTAATAAACAGAACGTTGTAATGGTGTTTTATTTATTCCTTGAACACGTTTATATCATTTGTTTCTAAAACAGAATAATTAATTAATTGCTATTTTAGCGATTAGATAAGTAACGTGGCTGTCAGCTCAACCAACTGTAATATGTGCTTTAAATAAAATACATGGCGTTATCTGGTCACTCAGTAGCCAAATGGCTGAATAATGATTAAACACATGGCGTTATCTGGCAACCCAGCGGCCAAGTGGCTGAATAATAATAATTAAACACATGGCGTTATCTGGCAACTCAGCAGCCAAATGGCTGAATAGTTATAATTAAAACATGGCGTTATCTGACGACTCGGCAGCCAACTGGCTGTGGCGCCTTCTGGCTGATTAACATAAGCTTATTTAAAATAAATAAAGAATCTGGCAACTCAGCAGCCAACTGGCTGAAAAATAATTAGATATATGGCGTTGTCTGGCAACTCAACAGCCAACTTGCTGATTAGTGCCCTATAAAAGGGCGGCGGGTGGCCGACGGTGTCATATGAGCTCGACAATCAGCCGAGTGAACACCCAATAAGGGTTCCCACCTCTGGGTCTCTCCTCCTATCTCTCTCTCTCTCTTTCTGCCCCTTTGGGTGGTTCAGCTTGGGGGAGAACTCCGCCTCCAAGTTGCATACCCCTTGCAATCCCATTTTGGGGTTGGCAACAAAGGTTGGCACTCCCCTTTGGGGGGAACAGCTTGGGGGATAACTCCAAGTTGCATACCCCTTGCAACACCATTTTGGGGTTGGCAACAAAGGGGGTGCCTTGGCAACAAAGTGGGGTGGGGGTTGGCACTCTTGCAAAAAAAGGGGTGGGGTTGGCACTCTTGCAACACAGGGGTGTGTGGTTGGCACTCCTGTAACAAAGGGGTTGGGGGTTGGCACTTTTGCAACATTACGTAACATTGTGCAATTGCAACTTGCACTCTAACATTTTGCCACTATACTACTGTAATTAAATACTAAATACATTACTGTAAACTGGAATGTAATTAAGTACTAAATACATTATTGTAAACTAAAATGTAATTAAATACTAAATACATTACTGTAAACTGCAATGTAATTAAATACTAAATACATTACTTCAAAAATGTATTTAAATACAATTTAAATATAATGTTGTAACATATATTCTGCTAGATTTTTTAGTTTATTCAGAACAAAAATTAGATGACTTATAAGGACAAATTTGCTCGAATTTTTAGTTTATTCACAACAAAAATTAAATGACATAATCACAAATTAATCATCAATATAATTCCCTTCTTTTCTATAACCTCCTCCCACCTGTAGAAAAGTTTTTTTAGGCCACGTTCGAAGAAATCCCTTGGTTTCGTGTTAAAAAAAGCGATCACTTCGTTTTCGATAGCTTCCCTGGATTGCAACTTTTGTCCATCTAGGTGGTGTTGCAGACTTCTGAATAAATGGTAGTCTGAAGGTGCGATGTCCGGAGAATAAGGTGGATGAGACATTTTTTCCCAACCAAATGCCTCCAATTGGGCAGTGGTGATTCGAGCAGTGTGAGGGCGCGCGTTATCCTGGTGGAATAGAACACCTCTGCGATTAATTAATGCAGGGCGTCTTCTTGTAATGCCATCTTCAATCGTTGAAGTTGCTGGCAGTAGACTTCAGCTGTGATTGTTTGGTTATCTGGCAGAAGCTCAAAATGAATAATTCCTTGCATATCCCACCAAACGCATAGCAAAATTTTCTTTGGATGGGGTCCATTCCTTGGCTGAGGTTCAGGCTTTGTTTCACGGCTAAGCCACTGATGTCGACGCTTAATATTGTTATAGAGGACCCATTTTTCATCCCCAGTAACGATCCGATTAAAAAACGGTGCCTGCAGTTACCGAGAATGCATTAATGTACAAATATCGATTCGATGTTGAAGATTCGCTTGTGACAAATCATGCGGAACCTTTCCTAACTTTTCCTACTTTTCCTATTTTTCCTTCTGTATCATTCTGTATCGTGATAAAACCTGTGCGAACCTGTCACCGCGTGTATTTTGCAACATTTCTAAAACTATTTCACATCCTAAATACATTCCATTTTCAGTATTTATTATTATTATAGTAGTTTGAGGCTTCCTATCCGCAACGAAGGCAATCCAAAGAGAGGCAACAGAAAGAAGGGACTACATAAATCATTATAAACATAACACAGTACAGTTTGGAACAGTTACAGGAAAAATAATTAATTAAATTCTCGATTTACAAAAAATGAGACTAAAATACTCCTAATGATGGAAAAAAAATCCATGATTTTTTGCAAATGTTTTTAAAAATGTATTTCAAAATATGCATTTATAATTACAAAATACATCAATAATGTATTTAAATACACATTTAAATATCACGACAAAATGTATTTAAAAATATAGTATTTAAATGCAAATTTATTTAAATACTATTTGAGTATTTATCAAATACATTACGTTGTCAGGAGTAATATAATTCCCCTTTTAGCCTGTAATTTCCTTATGTATCTGCATTTAATGTAATATGTGTAAATATGAATACAATAGTAGTAAGCTAATTTACTATCTAAGAAGTATGTATTGGAAACGTTGTGGTGTGTGGTAAGAATCCTTTGTTATCGCCCACGACGTGGTCCCCCGTCCTCTTTCAAAGAAATGTAATTGAAAATGTATTTGAAATAAATGTATTTATAACTACCATTTACAAGTATTTAAATATGTATTTTAATACTCGAAAATAAATTTATTTATAAATATTGTATTTAAATGCAAATTGTATTCAAATATGTATTTCAGTAATGTCAAATACATTACTGCCCATCTCTGGCCATCCCACCTTCCCCCAGTTGGGGTACGTTGGCTATCACTGCTGCGTTGCCACATGTACGGAGTCGCCTGTGAGGTGAGGAACATTACATATGCGAGCAACTGTACTTCGAGGTTATATTGTGTTTGATCAAGTGAGTTTGTACTGTTTCACTGTCAAAAATCTAATGAATAATTTTTTCACCAGATTTGAAATATGTGGTAGTGTCTGACCATTGAGAAACATGCAGCAATAGACTGTAATTCTTAAGAGTTTATTAAGGTTTGAATAATGTTTATAGTAAAAATAGGTTTGTTCTCAGTGATCTTTTCAGTTGTTGTGGAGTTGAGTGTTAGGTTAACTGATTTGGCTGGCCAAAGATCCTCCCATGTAAGCCATTCGGTCCCAATATACCAAGCCCTGTTTGTTTTCAACAGTTTCTAAGAGAGCCCTCTTGTCAAAAAGTCTGCAGGATTCTGTTTTGTTTGTATGTATCTAAATACAAATACAAGGGATGTGTTTGCAGTTTTCATTTCTGTTATTCTGTTCTTCAGAAATACGTTTTTGCAAGAAGTTGTATCTCTGTTTGTTACTCATGTTAGACAAATTTGACTGTCTCTGCACAAGTATATGTCTGTTATGTCAACTTCTTTATAGACTTGTAAGAGAAAGTCTACTCTTTTGTCCGCAAGTGAGACGTCCAATAATTCAAGTTGTGGTACAGTTTTCTTTTGGCTGAAGGTGCCACTTTTGCCTTTGAGTAAACCTAGTTACTTTCATTTTCACTTGTTAAGTAGGCACAACACCCATACGCTTGAGTACTAACATCTGTAGAAATGTGTAGTGTTTGTGGTTTCAGGCTGTATCCTGAACGTCTTGTTACTTTGATGTGTTGAATCTTGTTTAAATCCATAGGCAATTTTTTCGAATGTAGTTGGTCTTCCAATGAAAGTGGTTCAATCAATTTTCTTTTTCCATAAATCCTGCAAAAGGATTTTGGGTCTTACTGTTGCTATTAAACATAATCCAATGGGGTCAAAAATTTTAGATGATTCTGAAAAGATCTGTGTTTTTGTATTGGCATCTGGATTTAAATTGTAATTCTTTGTGCAGAGTGTCATTGTGTTCAGAAATCTGTTTAAAAACCAAGGCATTCCAAGTGTTTTTCTGTAATTGTTAGGTTCAGTGTTCCCTTTCTTGTCTTTGTTATTTGTCCATTTAATTTAGGAGAATTACAAACCCACTCTCTCAGTCCAAAATTTCCTTGTTTCATTGTGGGTTGTGACATTTTGTAAATTTCAAGCAATTCCTCTTCAGTTACAATGAAACCAAGGAGGTTATCAACATAAAAGTTTTGTTTTAAAAACTGAGCTGTTAAGTCCTCTTGAAATAAGTTTAGGTGGGTTTTAATTGTTAAAGCATGAATGCTTTGAGAACAATTTGCTCCAAAAATATTTGCTTTAAGTCTGTAGGTTTTGAAACCTTTGTTAACGTCATGTGGATCATTAAAACCACACAAACCTGAGATGATTCTTATCATACTCAAGTTTCAAATTTATACAGAGGAATGTTTTTTCTATGTCACTCTGTAGGGCATAATTATCTAAACGGAAGCAAAAGAGAATTTTTACAAGTTCTGAGACAAGATTCGGGCCTTCCATGAGACAATTATTTAAACTAACAGAATTTATATCCTTTGAACTACGAGGGTAATTCAACAAGTATCCGCACTTTTTATTTTCACAATTTTATTTTCACATCTGATAGATTATAAACACCACTTCTCAACATAGTCTCCCTGTTTCTCAATACACTTAGTCCAGCGATCTATAAGCTTCCTAATGCCATCACAAAAGAATGTTTTTGGCTGTGTGCGTAGCCAGTCATGCACCGCCTCCATCAGGTCATCATCGCCTTGGAATCGCTGGCTTCTCAAAGCGTCTTTTAGTGGTCCGAACAGGTAAAAATCCGAAGGTGCCAGGTCTGGACTGTAGGCTGTTGGTCGAGAACTTCAAATTTAAGTTCTTGAAGGCATTTTCTAGTCTGTGCAGCGGTATGAGGGCGCGCATTGTCGTGTAACAGAATAACACCTTCCGACAATCTCCCTCACCGTTTTGTGTGAATTGCTTGCTTTAACTCATTCCGAAGCATATCAGAATACGATGCACTTGTTACTGTAGTTCCACGCTCTAGATAATATTCAAGGATAGGGCCTCGTGTATCCCAAAACAGTGTTAACATAACTTTACCTGCTGACGGCTGCGCTTTGAACTTCTTTGCAACGGGAGACGTTGGATGCTTCCATTGCATGCTCTATCGTTTGCTTTCTGGTTCAGAGTGATGGATCCAGGTTTCATCTCCAGTGATAATGCCCTCCAAAAAGTTTTCACCTTCATTATGAGTCTTCTCTGTAAACACCTCTGTGTGTTAAATAATGACAACCTCGTTTCTTATAGGTTCGTCGGTAACTTCTTCAATAATGTCTGTTTCCAACTGTTCTTTGAATACATTGTCGTATTGTTCTAAAAGATTGTCATTTTTAAATTTTTTGTAGTTTTTAGAGAGATGTGTCTTAGCTACTTTCAAATTGTCCATTATTTCTGGACAGGGACAGCTCCACAGAGTAATGATTGTCTCTGTGTTGTAATGTATCCTCAAATGTTCTGTCATCAAATGACCTTCATGTGTTCTGTCATCAATTGGCCTTCATGTGTTCTGTCCTCTATGCCAACTGATCCTAATAGTCACAACTGCTGTAACCCTTCATCCAATGTTGAGTCATTATCGTTCAAATGACGTGAGGTTAGTGCATTGTTTTTGTTGTTTGAGTTTGTTACACAGTCAGAAATTTGTGAATGTGGTGATTTTTCTTTGTGTGAATTTTGATCCTGTTCTATGTTTTTTGTGTCAGTATTAAGATTGTATTTAGTTATGTCTCCCAAGGATTCAATACCTGTGGGAATTTGTATGGCTATTCCATCTCCAATTTTGATGATGCCTCTACGGAGAAGAAGATAGTCAGGCCCCCCTGAGCATATGTATATTACTCACCACATCTGTATTAAGGGTTTTGTCAGCAATCGTGTATTTGTTTTGAAGTTGCAGCAATGTTTGTTTTAACCCAGCTATTTGTAATTTTTCTTGTTCTATTCTGTCTACAACAATAAACTTAAGGGCTTCAAATGTTCCATCAAGAGTTAAAGTTACATTTGCAGTTTTATAACTAGCTTGTACTGGGTTTTTGATAACATATGAGGAAATAGAGATCTTTATTTCCCTGTTGCTTCTGAAGTCCCAGTTTTTCTATCAGTTTTTTGGTTATGAGTGTTTGTTGTGAATAGGTACCAAAGAGAAACCTATCCTATATTTGTCCCTTTTTGTTCTGAATTTCCAAAGTGGTAGCTAGTAAAAGAATTTTAAAATTTTTGTTGATACTAGATGAACTGATGTGCTCATTCATAGTATTTTGAGTTTGTTTCTGTTTGTGTTGGTTTGATTTAGGTGTTTGTTCAGAATGTTTGTAGGTTTACTCCATATCTTCTTGTGTATTACACAATGAGGTAACATGGTCAAAACTATTGCAAATCTTACAATTATATTTCAAATTTGATTTGCATTCTAACTTGTTATATCCTTATCTAGTGCATTTTTTGCATAAGTTTAGTTGTTCACAGCGTTTTGACCTTGCCGTAGAGTTTGTGTATTTGGGAGAATATGTACTGGTACTCCCATCTTCATTACTAAAACAAATTTTGCATGTTATAGGGTTAGGCTCAAAAGTAGTTACGTTAAAGTTTTGTAACGTGGGATTCTTTGTGTTTTTTCCTGTATCTTTATTTTTTGAAAATTTGATTTTGTATTTTTATTTGAATGTGTCTGGTAAATGTTGAAATTTTTTGTTATGTTTTTGGTTTTCTGAATTGTTGGGGTTTTCTTGTGTTGTGTTAAATTTAGGTTGTGTGCAACTGGATTTGTAAAGTGCAAGTACAGTTGGAAAGTCTTCTCTTAGCTTGTCTCTTAGCTTGTCTCTTAGCTTGTCAGCTGTTCTGTGATGAAGTATCTCTTTGACCCGAGAAGGGAGTTTTCCAAAAACAGCAGCTTGAATGAACCAAGTTGACTCTGTGATGTTTAAATCATTGTTTTTAAGTTGTCCTGTATAACATAAAAACTCGCAGTAAACGTCATAGAGATCATCGTAGTTCTTATATACAATTTTTTCCTTGTTCATGTAATTTCTGTTAAGTTTTTCTTATGACACAGAATAAGAAGTACCTGAGGCTGGCAGTGATTCCATTAATCTTAAGGCAGGGCTTTTCAATAAGGGATGGAAATTTGGTTCTGTCACCCTTAAAAGTGTGTACTTCAAATGAGGGCAGTTTGGATTTTAGTTCAGTGCCATCAGCCTTGTTGGGAGAGCTACGTAAAGCATTTCGGATAGCTTTCAAGAAACTTTCATTGGTGTCTTGTCTTTTGTACTCGTGAAATTGGTTTTCAATTTCAGAAATATAAGAATCAACTTTTTTAATGTAATTTTCATTGTCAAATATGAGAGTAGAATACTTATCATCTGTTAGTTCAACTGGGTCATAAATTTTTGTAATTATTTCCTCAACTAGTGAGAGAATTCCTTGTTTATAACGAGTTATAAAATTTAATGTTGTGTCAAGCTCATATCTTTCAGGTTCTTTCTGTTTGTAATTATTGTAGAGTTTTGTGATGACACCTGTAAGTGCTGACTTTTTCTCATAAATTTTTTGTAGTTTTCAGATGGTTCTACAGCTAGAAGGTCTGTTTTTTTCTTCATTGCCCATAAATATTACAAGTTTAATTGAAGTTCAAAGAAAATTTTGTGATGTTAAAGTTCTCAATTTATTTTATGATATCCTAGATGTCTCATGAGCAAGTTAAATTGCTGTAATAAATTTTATAACCTACTGTACACCAAAGGTTAAATTAAAAATTTACAAAGTGTTTTTAGTTAGGATAGGCATTGAGTTTAAAGAGTAGGGCCTACTCTGAAAGGTAGGCTTCTAGTACGTTTAAAATATAAATTTTAATGTTTGATTAGGCCTTAGTCTGAAGAGATGTAGACCCAAACTGTATGAGTATGTTAGCTCTATTATTTAAGGGCTATGGTAAAATGGTCCTACTAAATAGGCCTATGGTAAAATGGTCCTACTAATTAGGCCTATGGTAAAATGGCCTACTAAATAGGCATATGGTAAAATGGGTCTACTAAATAGGCCTAAGGTGAATTGGTCCTATTAAGTATAGGACCTACAGTGAGTTAAGCATATTAAATTAATGAGGCTTGGTTACTGTTATCATCCGCCTTCGCCTTTGTTGATTGTTGCGCTGCGTATGGTAAAGTAGAGTTAGCTCTAACTAGAGCTCAGCCTAGCCTCTGTTTCTGTTAGTGTAAATTTTAGAGGGGTCGAGTCCCCACACGCGGGCCAAAATAGGTCTATAGTTGATTGCTTGCTTTCAACCTAGCGATCCGATAGAAATTTCCACGAGATTTAATGCTTACAGTCGCCGGCAAAAAGCCTGTTTTTCGTTAAAAGTTCTGTGTATGTGGAAGTCTTCAAAAGACCTTGTTAAGAAGTTTTTGTAGTTAACTTAATAAATTTATTTACCTTCGATATTTAGCGCAGCCCAATGATTAAAAGGAAACCACCATACCTTTTTTTTTTTTTTGAAGTTCGCGTCTAGTTGTACGTCTCGCGGTTGCCTGCCACATTTATCTCTCGATGTAGGCAACTAGGTTACGCAAGGCATTTCAATTCTAGTGAAAATACATAAATTAATATCAGATGATGGAGCAACCCCACTTACAAGACTTATGAATGAGTCAATAGTACAAGGTGCATTCCTTGATCACTTGAAGATAGGGATCTTTTCCGTTTGACTGCCGCCATTGAAACATAGCCTTCTTTACTTAGCTTTATAAGGCTAACTAACAAAAATATCACGACCTAACCTAACCAATGTCAAGGTCGTACAGTTGACCTAACGATTGGTTAGGTTAGGTCGTGATATTTTCGTTAGTTAGCCTTATAAGGCTAAGTAAAGAAGGCTGGGGGCACTCACCTCTTATGTTTCAATGGCGGCAGTCAAACGGAAAAGATCCGAAGATAGCCAAGGTTTGTCCAGTATTCAAATCAGGCAGCTCTGATTCTCCATCCACTTACCGGCCAATCTCCATCTTAACCAACTTTGAGTAAAGTATTTGAAAGAATCGTATGCAACAGACTAATTAAATTCTTAGCTAAATACGACACCCTAGCAAAACACAATTTGGGTTTAGAGAAGGCCACACCACAGAAGACGCCATTAACATGCTATCAGAAGATATCTATACAAATCTAAACTACAAGAAACACAATCTTAGTTTTCCTTGACCTGTCGAAAGCCTCTGATTCGTTCTCACATGATATCTTACTAGATAAATTAAACACCTATGGCAAAAGGGGAAATATGATAAATTAGTTTAAGTCATATATTTTTAATCGTCACCAGTATGTTAAAGTAAATGACATTTCATCAGAATATACTGTGGAGTTCCACAAGGATCTATCCTTGGACCCTTACACTTCTTAATACATGTAAATGATTTTTATCGATCAACAACATTTGACTGTATTCAGCATGCAGATGATACAACACTCACTCCTACAGGGTGTTCGAAAAGTCCCGTCACCCCCTACAAAATGTACATATTGTAATACCAATTTTATTTTTGTGTGATTAATTGTATTTATAAGTAGTAGGTGTAATTTAAGAAGCAAGTCACTAGCAACAATTACTTTAATTACAGTAAATACAGTTACTAATTATGGTTACTAATCAAGAATATCTCTGTGTGCACCATCATTTTCATAACAGGATTATGCGCCTCCATGTGCGGTGGTGTGAGACTTGACGCAGCATTGATGGAGTGATTGCACCAAATGCATTTCGAACAGCGTGTTTCAGTTCCTCTGTTGTGCGGTAACGCACCCGGAATACGTTCTGCTTGACCAAACCCCATAACGCATTGTCACATGAAGACAGATCTGGACTTCGGGGCGGCCACTCAAGAGGGACAGGTAAATGTTGCGAGCCACGGCCGATCCATTTGTCTCTGAACACTTCGTTGTGGAATTCCCTCACATTAATGGCAATGGCAAAATGAGCCAAAGCCCCGTCTTGTGAAAACCACACCCGACCAAGCAGCCCAAACATTCGAGCTCGAGCACAAACCAGTCCCGTAACATGTTGAGGTAGGCAGTTTGGTTGACAGGACCCTTAAAAAAATATGGACCGAACAAGTTCCTGGCAGACACTGCACCCCATATCATCACGTGCAGTGGATGGTGTTCCAGTTCCTAAAAGAAGTGTGGATTTGCCTTGCTCCAGAAGTAAACATTTCTCATTTTGGCACTACAGTAAATTGCATACTCGTAAGAAAAAATCAGTTTCACGTGCAAGAATTGTTGGAAAAACGGTCAAAAACCGTTCACAGGCTTCATATCGTTTCTGTATTCATGTCTTCATCGCTTAATTCATTAACAAATGACGGGCGGTATGGTTTCATGCTAAGATCTTTTGTCATGTGATCTCTCATTGTGGACATTTTTTCAGTGAATGAGCCACCGATGCAATTACACCTTCACATTGTTCTGCTCGCGTTGTGGTCTTCCGGACTCTGGTCTGTCCTTGATGGAGCCAGTTTCAAACAGCTTTTTATCCCAGCGTAATACCGTCTTGTTTGTTGGTGCAACCTTATTGAATCTTGTGTTGAAATCATTCTGGATATCATGCATCGTTTTGTCAGTACGTGACTTTTCATGAGCCCATGTGCTCATTATTATCCTTTCCCCCAGAGTGTAAGTGCACTGGTCTGCCAGTGTTCACACAACTCTAATACATGGAATAGAAAAAAATGTCAATGAATCATATAAATTCGATTAATCACAAAAGTAAAATTGGTTACAATATGTACATTTTGTAGGGGGTGACGGGACATTTTGAACACCCTGTACACACCACGATATCAACTACCTAATGAACGAAGTGAACAGACAAGTAGATCATGTCTACAAATGGATGTGTGAAAATAAGCTTTGACTAAGCTTGACAAAATCATCATATATGATTGTAACTAAAAAAACTTCAATCCTGCGCACACCATTAATAAATTGGAAACACTCCTCTCGCAAAAGTAAATGAAGTTAAAGTTCTTGGTATTAAGTTAGATGAAAAAATAAATTTCAAAACCCACACCAACATATCAAACCAAAAAAATATCTAGATTTCTCTACATAATATTGAAACTCCAAAAAACAATTCTTCAAAATACCCTCCTCACACTGTATTACTCATTTATTCATCCACACTTACAATATGGAATCACAGCATGGGGTAGTACAAAGAATTATATACGATATCCACCAGAAGTAATCCATAAAAAATGCTTACGAACTCTCTCAAACAATGAAACAGACGATCTCTTACTTCTTCAATGTTTGTTCAGGGATTTAAATATTCTGAAACTAAATGACCTGTATAAACTTACTCTCGGCATCAGTATGTACAAAGTTGCTAATAATAGAAACTATACTTCGCCCATTAACAGGGCAATACCCTCCATCAGACCAACCATAATCATAATACAAGGCTTCCCAATGATTTCATACATAAACCAAATTATTCCATGCAAACTGCAGGAAATGCTCTCTTGGACAAAGGGGCAGATATCTGGAACGCTATACCTTTGAATATCAGAGAAGCACCATCGTTAATTTCGTTTCTCAACTCACTAAAGAAACACTTTATTAACGCCTATTAATGTGTGTGTGTGTGTGTGTATATGCCTATATACTGCAACTTGTAAATATTACTAAACAATGAAAATCACCTAGTATATACGCAAAATTCACAATCTAAAATTGGGTGCAAACACAAGCTACTGTATATAAATCATATATTAAAAGTTTCCATTATATTACGCCATAGTTATAATATGCCTCATTTATCTGTATTTTTGTAACTAAGATTGTGTCATCATTTCTAATTTGTAATACCAGAAATTAATTATTATCAGTATTTCAACATGTTCTGTTTATCATATTGTTTACCATCTTTCTTTTCTATTATTTTTATTATTATTTCTATTATCATATCGTATTGTTTACCTCTTCCTTTTCTATTATTTTAGTTTTCATTTGTAATGACAGAGTTAACTAATTGCAAATTTATTTTATTTTTAACTAATTCCATTTATATTTCTAATTTTCCTTTGTAAAAGTAGAAGTAAATCTCAAAGAATTTTGCCTGAAAGGCTATCATGCTTTCCAACGGCATATTCAGATAAGAATACTGTAATTAATTAATTTCTTAATTCAGTTAACACAGGCAACGCATTGTGCCTAATTACTCACTGGGATAGGCCCATCCTATGGTTTTATTAGTGCTTTTCACTCAGAACTTGTAGAAAGACTAAACACAGCGTCCTTGCCTACAGCAATACTTACGACTAGGCACCTCTGGGCTAATTCTTCGTGGCTTAAATTTTGCTTAACTCAACAAACGGGAAAAACACCAAACGTATAATTTTCATACTTTCATTACTTCTCTTCTCAAAAATTTTATGAGTCACTGTGATTGAAAATTTTGGCACGAAAAATTACATTTTTTTTTTTTTTAATGTAGGCTCAATGCCTACATTTTTTTTTCTACTTATGCCAATTTTCCCCATTCCCAATAGGCTTTATTGCAAATCTTGAGGCAATTTGTAGTTAATTAATACAATAAATAAATATTTTGTATTTAATTATGAAATAAAAGTACCATATATGATACCATATTGTAGGCGTGTTTAGTGTGTTTAAATTATGCCTTGCTGTGGACTGTAATGTAAACTGTATGATAGGCGTGTATAATTTTTCCATAGTGTATTTTATAGTTCTATATTGCTATTTCAGTGTCTTCGACGCGGTTTTCACAGCTGTTTCGCATTTATGCAAGTATTTCCAATAGGCACATGATATCTATGCGTGTTTCCAAAGCTTAATTGTACAGATATTATAATTTGCAATCTGCATGTCACTGTACAGTCCTTGCATATTTGTGTATACAGTAATAAATTTACAGGGTTTCTAAGCTTTGTGCTCGGTTGGGCTGGTCCTACCAGTTTTCCAGGTGCACCTACGGGGTACGGATTGTTCAGGATCACGTATGGGTATAAAGAGCAGAAGTCGTAGTAATGGAGTTTCACGCCCTCCGTACGTGGAAAGTATAGCTTGGAGGGATTTGTACAACCTCCGAACAAGCTATCATTGCATTTCAGATGATCCAACACCATTGAACGCTTGAGCGTGTTTATCTCTTCACGGTACTGTCCATCTGTTTCCATCCGTGCATCATACTCATGCTCCCACAATATCTTGTGAGTGAAATGGGTGCCTATAAGGTGATCGCTGGTGCGGGTCTACCGTGGATATCTCCTACGATTCCGCACTCAGGACGGGGGCATCCGTGCCACCAACAGCCGTTAAAGGAGTACACAGTCTTCTCACCAGTGGCACGGTTTTCGCTTAGACCATCAACCCAAAAAAACACGACCACTAACCTTAATGGGTACTTCCCCCGTGTTGCGGGCATGTTTTATGGATACACCTGTCTGCTGTCATAGGTGTATGAGCCAGTAAATAGCCTTGTGCCCATAACTGCGAGCGTTGTTTCTGTGAATGACGGCTAAAGTGCCTTTAGGCATGAAATTGTTCTTGAACACCGTAAGGCACAATGAGGCGATCGTGGTAGCGACTTGCAGCGGATCGCAGTTGAAATGATCTATGTACTACCTTCTAAAGGATTGGAAACATACTCTAAGCACGCGCACATCATTCACGCTCATCAGCTATATTGTAAGGATTATCTTCATTAAAACTGTTGTAGTAGCGGTCAAAATCTTTACGTTCACCTGTACTCATGCATTTATAGTTAAGTAAGATTTGGGGGGAGGTAGTCCTACGTAATTTAAAGTGTCGCTAGTGAGAAAAGTGCTAGGGAAATACCCTTTTGAAACTTCGGCGGCTACGGACATTACCTTCGGTAGCTTGGCTAATTTACAAGGTGTAAATAATAAAGTGTCTTTAAACTGGACATTACCTCTTATTTGCATCTGTATAAGCTTGTTCCCTCTTTTCAAGGGATCGCCTGTAAATATCTCCATTGACTCGTGCTCAAGCAGTTCCTTATAAAGGAAATGTGTGTAAAATTTTGCCCCGTTATGGCCAACAATATACACAGTCATTTTTTTTAACTTTTCCGCTAACTTGGCAATATAGGACACAAAGAGCTTCACAGGGCTGTCGTGTGCGATCGTTTTAAAAACGTTTGTCCGTTTACCACATTTGTGACACTCATCACACTCAGTCTCCATGCACTCATCGCAGATAGTCTGACTTACAAGTAGATGTGGGATAACCTCTTTCGTTTCAGAGTTTGTGTAAGTTTCTATATCGTAGTACACAGTTATACAAGGTCTATTTTTAGCTTAGCGTCTTTCATAGAGCATAAATGTTTTACTCCATCCGCCTTATATTTCTCATGGCATTTTTGAACAGTGAATTTCATCACATTTATGCTTCAAATTCACCCAAATATCCATCATATCAAACATACCACATTCACAGATTCTCATTTTCTTGCACGTGCCAATTGACTTATAGACCTCAAAACAGTTATTTTTGAAAAATGTACGTCTTCATACATTACAGTCCTTTTCTCAGCTTCAACTACCAGACTTTCACATTTGGAGCTTTTACACTGCTCACATACCATGTGGAAATCCTTACAATGTTTCACTATATCATCAGAAAACTCGAGACACCCCTTACACAAATCATGATGCCTTCCATATTTTCAACTTTTATCATACCTCGCGTAAAGAGTCCTTATCTTACGGATGGGGAGATACGTTGCTCCTGACAGTCCTAAAATAAGTAGGGGTCTTGTACGATCCCTCACACAACTTTTAAAAACATACACAGTCCTACGACGATCATCCATTCCAAATACAACTATATGAACATTCATTTGCAGCACCACCCTTCTCAACTCTTCAGGTTTATTGTATTTAGCACAATAAACATATAAGCTAAGGCTATTGCTATAAAGCCGCAACCATGATCGGCGTTTATATGCCGTCTGTAAATAGCCTGAGAATTGAAGTTAAGAGTATGAGGTGTGGCACTATGACCCGTAACACGGAGTACACGGTCAATATCTACCGTGAAGTTGTCCATGTTCAAGGCGATTCTACTTTGAGAAACCTGCATTATACGGTCTAAGATATATTCTATGCCTACAGCGGCCAAGCGTCTGGATGGTATTACTACCCAGAAATCTACATCCCCGTCATCTGACCCGAACCCGAAGGACAGCCTCGTCCTGACTACACGTTCGTCGCGGTTCTGAATGGCAAACTCCATACGTTCAACTACACGTCACAGACCGTGTTCAACACCATTGCTATACAGAAATCCAGGGTCAAACCTGACTATCTACCGATTTCTAGTCAGGGCAGGGGTGGGGGTAGCGCTGCGTAACAGTTCGAATGTTATTCCATCCTCTACAGAGCAAGGAGCTGCTGTTGTTGTTGCGGAGGATGTACCCGGAACTGAACAGGAATAAGGGAGTACAACTTCATTTGAGGAAGGAGCTAGTGTGGGGGTTGTGTCGTAAGACGTAGAGGGCTGGGGTTCTATTACTGGGGATCTAACAACCGGCGCACACCTGGCACACTTTATAACTGACGTGGGCGGCTCTTCATCATGCCTCCGCTTTGAATTGTCGCGTGGGGATGCTACAGGTGTTGCTGGTGTGTGTTTGTCAGCGGGGATGGAGTCTGTATCCACAACTACACTGTCATCGAGATCGTCTGTAATATCGATGATGGGGGCATGATGCTGTACCTCATCGTCATTCACGGTTCTGTGGAAGAAGAGGAAAAACAAGACTGTAGAATATAAGGAACACCATTTAAATTTTTATTATATTTTATAAATGATCCACTTACGAGTGTGACGTGTTAGAGATGGATTCTGTAGAAAAATTCAGGTTCACGAGCCCGTCCACATGTATTATATCTGGTCCTACAGGATGTGATAAAACTGTGTTTATGCTTAAAAACATTAAAGATAAAGGGGAGATGTTCTCAAAATTTGTGCATAAAGTCATATGTTGCGATTAGACGTACCAGTCAGTATTCAAAGAGTACCAAGATATTTTTTTCCACAAAGGTGTATATGACGTTAATTCGATAAAGGGAACATACAGTCATTGTAATTGAAGATCTAATATTGGGAATGGATAAAACGTTTGCCGAGACATTTACAGTGTTTTCCCACCATCTTAACATAAACGTGTTTTTCATCAATCAGAATCTATTTTTCAAAAATAGATACATGCGCGATGTGTCGTTAAATACACAATATCTAGTCTTATTCGCTCAACGTAGAGATGTGTCACAAATTGGGGTATTAGCCAATCAAATGTTCCCGAATCAGCGTAAGGAGTTTTTGTAAGTTTATAAAGAAGCTACAAGTCAACGTTACGGATATTTTATTTGTGACCTTCACCCGCGAAACACGTTTAGGGTGCTTCTAATAACGAATGTATTCCCAAATGACCCTGAAACGGTGTATATTTCAGAATGTCAAAGAGGCGAAAGAAATACCGTGAATTAATAAAAATTTATCATCGACTGCCCCAGGCACTGCAACAGATGTTTGTTAAAAATAGTGACTCGGACTTTTTTAAAATACATCTGTGAAATCTGTCTTAACGTTATAAAATGTAATGTACCAATGAAAACCCCTCAGAAGGCTCGCCTTCGCCGGTAAAAGAACATAATACGTACACTCGCTCGTAAAAGTTAAACTGTGGGGAAGAAAAAACGAAATATTGTACAAAGAGGGGGGAGGGTCATTCCTCCCCATCTTATTTTCAGTTTTGGGGCCTTTACTGACTACATTAATATAATGAAAAACTTGGTAGTGATTCCACACGAGGTGTATGCTTCACTGCAAAGTTCAAAGAGTCCAGACACGGTTCTAGAACCCCGTAAAAGCAGTCTTAAAAGAATGGAAAGCGAATTGTTAGCCCTATTAAACAGTGAAAAGTAACGTGATGAAAAAAGAATCTTATAACAAGAAGCTCTGCAGAAATTTCTTCACGAGTACGAAAATTATAAGAATCCGACAGAGATGCCCGTGGTTATTAGACAGCGCGGACAACGATGAACATGGCGACAAAGGACCTGGTACCGACGCTAGAGTTGACCATTCAAAGAATAGCGGATCGAACCCACAACATATCGAACATGTATTAAAAAGTATTCTGCCACATACATTGAGGAATAAAAGTTTAAGTACTTTAACACCGGTCTGCATGAAAATCGATTTCTTTATTTTGAGTTGTGATTCTGAAGCAGTTCGCTGCGCTGAATTAAAAAATGCTACCAGTTTTTTTCTATCACCACAGTTTTAAAGTTATTAGCAAACAAACTTTGGGGCATTTTTTTAATTTTTTACCTTTTTTATCTTTAATTAATTTCGTTTTTTCATATTTTTCAGATAGATAATTCTAACATTACGTCTTTAAAATTTTAATAATGGCTTCTAGAGGATGTACCCATAGTCCAGACATATTTTGTTATATTTGTGGTCGGTATGTTCTTGTAAAACAAAGGACAAATGTAACGACCTTCATTAAGAGAGGTTATCATGCTTATTTTGGAATTAAATTAGGAGATCAAGACAAAAGTTGGGCTCCACACAAGGTTTGTCTTACGTGTGTTGCGACACTAAGGAATTGGAGCAAAGGTAAAAAGAAAAGTTTGCCATTTGTGATCCCTATGGTATGGCGCGAGCCTAGAAACCATACCGACGACTGCTACTTCTGTTCTTGCAATGTTAAAGGTTATAATGCAAGGAATAAAGAGAGCCTTCAATACCCAAGTCTTCCATCTGCAATAAGGCCGGTACCCCATGGTCCAGAAGTTCCTATTCCACGCCCACCCGAGAGTCTGGATCAATACAATTCAGATTCTGATTCAGCTCCAAACCCAGACAATGATGATGTTTATGAACAGCCAACAGCTGACCGAGATCCTCCTAAACCATTAACCCAAGCCGAACTAAATGACTTAGTCAGGGATTTGAATCTGCCTAAGGACTCTGCAGAACTTTTGGGGTCTAGATTGCAGGAGAACAATTTATGGCATCCGACACATACTTCGCTTGGTACAGAAATCGTAGAAAGACTTCGTGCCTTTTTTCGAAGAAGATGGTCCCTTGGTATTTTGCAAGGACATCACAGGATTAGTGTGCAAGCTAGGCATCGAATACCAAACCAGTGACTGGAGGTTGGTTATAGATTCCTCTAAAAGCAGTCTAAAAGGAGTGTTACTGCACAACGGTAACAAATATGCATCAATCCCAGTGGCCCATTCTACTCATTTAAAAGAGATCTATGATAACATGAAACTGCTTCTGGAAAAAATTCAGTATCAAAATCACAGATGGATATTGTGTGGGGATCTCAAAGTCCTTTGCATGTTACTTGGGCAGCAATCAGGATACACTAAGATGCCATGTTTCATCTGCGAATGGGATAGTCGAGCACGTGACCAGCACTGGAAGCGGAAAACTTGGCCTCCTTGAGAGAATCTTACCTCAGGATCAAAGAACATTTTACATGAACATCTAGTTGAACCAAATAAACTCCTCCTACCACCCTTGCACATTAAGTTAGGCTTGATGAAGCAGTATGTCAAAGCATTGAATAGAGAAGGTGAGTGTTTCAAGTACATTTGTTTAAAATATCCAAAGATTAGCTACGAGAAAATATAGGAAGGTGTTTTTATTGGTCCTCAGATTAGAAAGTTATTGACAGACGATCATTTCCTGAACACAATGACGAATAAAGAAAAAGAAGCATGGCTTGGTTTCAAAGATGTTGTTGAAAACTTCTTGGGAAACTACAAAAGCCAAAATTATGAAAGACTGGTGGAAAATATGCTTAAAATGTTTTGCGCCTTAGGCTGCAACATGAGCCTGAAAGTTCACTTCTTATTTTCGCATCTTGACCGTTAACCACCCATTGATTGGAGGGGAGAGAGTATTTTGCTGGGAACGGGACTGGTTGTTATATATATTTACCCTACATTATTATGTAAGCGTTACTGTAGTGTATAACAACAAAATTTATGGTTTAGCATGTGCAATCCAATGTTGGTCTCGATAAGATGGTTCACATTTGGGGATAAATGGGGGATTTATGACACCCTGTAGTAAGAAAACCATACGTGATAGGGAAAAACTAACTATATTTTGAGATCAGCGCACTCAAATTATATAGAATCACCAAATAGTTTGTAAAAATCGATCGACAAGTTTTCAAATGTGTACTGGTGTAATCTATTGAATGAGAATCCCAACATAGAGTGGACCGATATAGGTGAGATCATTGTGGAAGGAACAAAGGCACCGTGCTAGAATATCGTTGACATCGTCCATGATCTGGTGAAAAAGTGGGATAGGCCCTCACCATCAGGATGGAAGCATATTAAATCAAGACTAAACAAATAAATGTCCCCAAACCATTGATAGGTAATCTGAATAGGTTAAAAGACTTGGAGCATGCCTTGCATGTGCCACAACTAAGAGTCATCATCCGAACAGTAGCATCTCTGAAGAGAAGAAAGAAGAGGCCAAACAACAACGACCAATCCTCTCCACGTGCCTCTAAAATACGCAAATGGCATACATATTAAAAAACGTTATTATGACATTTCTAGCCCAGCCTCCTAGGAGGCGTTGATAGACTGTAAAGAAGTGTTTACAATGATGGAGTAAGAATAAAGATATTGGATGTTGAGAAGATTTGCGGGGGCAGGATGCTTATACACTTTATAAGCCGGTGAGAAAAAGGTTTAAAACAGCCAAGACAACCGTGCCATCGATTGACTCTATTTGGCAGGCGGATTTAACAGATACGCAAAGATACTCAGTGTATAATGATGGCTACCGCTACATTCTATTCATAATAGATGTATTCTCTAGATATCTGTGGCTAATTCTTCTGAAAAATAAATCGCCTGAAACAGTTGATAAAGCCACCAAAATGTTGATGTTGAAAGAAAACAGATTCCTGGGTATTTTTGTACGGATATGGGGAAAGAATTTATAGGACGAGCTTTGCAGAGCATGTTGACAGATTTTAATATCAGTTATTACACTAGCAATTCTATACTTAAGGCCTCTTTAGCTGAAAGAGTTCAACGTACTATAAAGGAACGCATGCGTCACTATTTTACACATACAGATATAAATACATTCTGGAGTCGCTAGCCTCATCCCACAACCATTCACACGACCTTACGATTGGGACAACACCTAACAAGTTTTTAGAAAGAGGTACGCACACAGAGCGTGAAGTGAGAAGAGATATTCATAGACTACTGCCACACTCTGCGGTTTCAAAATCACTGATTATATAAGGTTGTCGCGTTCGGGTAATAAATTCGCGAAGGGATTTGAGCAAGGTTGGACCAGTGAGATTTTTAAAGTTTGGGCTATGAGACCTAAAGGCGAGATAATGCTGTATTGCGTTGAAGATTTGAATGGGGAAGAAATTGCAGCAAAGGTTCAAGAAAAGAAAAATGTACCTAGTGAAATGGCTAGGGTATTCAGAAAGCGTCAACACCTATATAAACGCTGGTGCAATAATGAATCTTAAATAGTATGCTCCATGGCAACTAACCATTTCTACGTCACACTATCGTCCTCTTCTTCTCTGTCTGTACATACTAACAACACCCTGGACAACTTTGTAACAGAACTCCATGGGCTCATTGAATTGGATCGTGATTCGTATGAGGTGGGGATATGCGAAATTCAGCTGGATACCATCTTTTTAACTATTGATTATAAAGAACCCGTTTTTTAAGGTTCTTAGAGACCTTGATGAGTGTGAAAAAGCCAGGGTAACTCGGGATGAAACCATGCGTATCGCCCGGAGTGGAGATGCACGGTATTACACTACAGTAGTAAAACTAGACCCTGGCCGTTATGGTGCTACTGAGGATGTTGTGAGAGACTTAAACGTTAGTTTAAAAAGCTCAAATCTTACGGCTCATTTATACGAAATCGTAAACAAAGTAGCCCCTGCACATACTCTGACTCTAAAATCACAGGCGAACAGAAATATTAAAGACAAAGGGCTGTTCAAAATTATAACCTAGGGGCGATATGGATCAGCCCTCTAAAGAGATACCTTTCACGAGCCTTATATATCAGTTGAAATTGGAGAAATTGGGTGAGGCTGTACATCCCCAGACATGTGCTATATTTACAGCAATATAGTGGAGCACCAGTTTGTTGGGGATACCCAGTCACGCCTGCTGCGTATCGCTCACATCCTTAAACATAGAGGGAAGAGTTTGAGTATTGCATATGATAAACCCCATTATGTGAATGTCGCAACTAATCTATTAACCAACATATCAATATATATAAGAACGATTGAGGGAAAAAATTTCTATTCGGTGATGGAAGCTTAACAGTGAAGCTGCACTTTCGACGCACTGAGTTATAATGGAACGAAAGCCTTTCACAGTCTATCGAGGTGTGAGATACCAGCGTGGGAGTGGGCTTGGATCCATTTTTTCAACCATCCTACGTACGGCTGTCCCCTTGCTGAAGAGGAATGCCACATATCTCGGGAGGAAATCGTTACAACCAGTTTTTAACACGGTAGAAGACATAATGGCAGGGGCTAAACCTAAAGAAGCTCTAAAAAAACACTTAAAGCGCACACGGAACGAAATCATCAAAGATGCCAAGAGAAAAATGCGTGGTGGTGGGAAGAAGAAGAGGGCTGTCCGGAAGAAGAAGAAGGGACTACCAGCACGTGGCGTAAAACGTAAAAGGATATAAAAAAAGAAGTGCTCTTAGCGACTGAAACCTTTGATTAATAATTTTTTTAAAAATATATAAGCTAAGGACATTGTTCTCTTGAATCATAGACTGTTTACTGCTTGTCGAGAGAGGTGGCACTATTTCTGGCTAGTCATGACACGTTTCATTCATCCGTGTAGTTCAAATGTTGTAAATTGGAGCTGTCCCTCTTTGACATGTCCCCAACGCAAGTTTCTATTGAGCACAGTGACTTTATTACGAGTAATCCATTAAACACAATTAGCTCCCCTAGTGCCCCTAGAATTCGTGATACCCAGCTGAGGCCCTTACTTTTTTGATCGAAGCTGCGTGCACATGTACGCTAAACTACGTATAGCCCATTCAGATGGAACGGACTGCGATGATAAATACGTTGTATTTCACGAAACAAACTTTCTTCACTTCATATTCAGCCACTGTGATGTGTATTTAAATCAGGTCAACATCTCTGCAGGAGCAGGTTATTATCACCTACGAGCCTATCTGGAAAATATCCTCAACTTCTCAAAAGAAGCGAAGGATACCTTTTTAAATTCCGAGGGCTATTATCAGGCTAAAGACGAAAGCAGTATAAAGGGCAAATTTACAAATTCTAAAAAAGAAGATATATGAATATTTTGGGCGCCTGCATACAGACTTCACATTCCAGGAGAAGCTGCTTGTGAATGGGGTCGATATGAAATTAAAGCCCACTCGCACGAATCCTGAGATCTGTTTAAATCTGGAAGCTGGTCAAGAAGAGGGTGCAAAGCCAGTTGTGATTCATGTTATGGAAACATACCTTCGCGTACGTCGAGTGAAACTACGTTCCCCAAAACAAATAGAAATTGAAAAAAATTTACTACAAGCCACAATAAAATACCCAGTTAACAGTACAGATCAAATTATACACGGTGCCTGCAGGGTTGGCATCGAAACAGATAGAAAACTTCGCCTTGTGAGCTCTACCTAAAAGAATATTAATTGGTATGCAGGACCACGCTTCTGTGAAAGGGAAATATAAAAAGAACGCCTTTAAATTCGAGAATTTCGGCCTTAAAAATGTAACTTTATACGTCAATGGCATAGCGTTGGGGGAAACATTGGAGGCGGATTATTCATCAGACACTCTTTTCCCGCTTTGCTCGAGAGCTTATATTAATCTTGCCCATATTGCCGGGGGCCTGCGATGAGCTAGGAATTGGTGTAACGCAGAAAGAATTCATCGAGCAATTTAACCTTTATTCGTTTGACATCACTCCTGACTTATCTGCTAGTGTAAATCCACACTTAAGTCCACAGCAGAGTGGAAACATTTCAGTCAGACTCGAATTCGCCAGGCCGATTGACTCCCCTATTAGTGTATGAGTATATCTCGAATCACAGCCCCTAATAGAAATTCACAGATTCAGGAGTGTAGTTACTGACTTTTAAAATGGATGCGAATACACTTCAGAGAGTAATGAATAGTGACCGAATCACACGTTCCAAATTTATCGGTGTGTTTGCAAAGAATAAAACATTGAAATTGCGAACTACGAGAGAGTGCGGCGGACTTAGTGTGAACACGGATGTTATTGGTAGCGAAGGGATTCATTGGATAGCTATCTACTTTAAAAATAGGAAAAGAATGTACGACTTTAACTCGATGGGGACTCATCCATGGAATGACTCTATTATTGTAAAATTTCTCGAACAGATGCATATCCCGGAAATTGTCTGGAATCTATACTGATTTCAGGGATACTTTAGTAATACTTGCGGGATGTTGTGTCTTTAATTTCTCTTACACAAGTCAAGTGGGAAGGAATTTACAATTTTTTAAAATTATTAGACCCGTGTCACACTGAGCTAAATGATGAGTTGGTATGCAGAGAGATAAAAAACCGTTTTCCGTTTGTGCGCACTCGATGTGTTGTATGAAGTTTTACGCGTATATATAAAATGTAACTTGAGTAATTGCAACAATATTGTGTAGAATATAAGATGTCTCCAATAATATTAGTCTTGTGTTCTGTAGCTTATTTAAAATTTAATGGATGCTAATTCTGTAATTAATTTAAGATGGATATAAAAAATTGTACTAAGTTATAAAATATTCCTTATGTTTCTATGAATTAATAAATTGATGAAAATACACTGCGTCTTGTTCTTAACCAAAACAAAAAGAAAAACGCTTACATTAGTTCTCCGACGATCTGGCATTCGTTGGACTGGATGTGATCCAATACTTCGACCCCCGTGTTCAGGTCACTGTCTACGACTTGCGTTTCTTCAAAACTATCACGAAAAGATTGTATAACACGAGTCAGTTCCTCATAGGACCTATAATAAAAAGACCACGGTTGTAGACAGAAAATTACTTTTGGCTGTTCATACATTTTTCTGAATCTTTTTTAATTAAAACCCATTTGTTTTTCATCAAAAACACATGCAGAGTACATATATGTAGGAAGAGAGTTACAAGGAGTTACAATGTGAAGTATCAAATATCTTCAAACCACTCAGAGAAGTTTGTAGCCGCATTAAGAGAAAATGGCGAATAATTTCACATTTCAAAATGAACTTATGGATTTTATAAAATTAATTAAAACTTGCAAAGGAGTCTTGATTGTTATAAGGTAAAAAAGTTCAACGAATTTGTATGAATAGAAATATGAAAACAGGACTTCACCATAATACTAATAATTATTAATTAGTTATTACTAATTGAAACTAATCTATAATTAAAAATTGAGGATACCTATTTTAATGAAACATTTTACATCAAAATGCAATGAGTTGAAAATGTATTATTACAGTCCATATATATATATATATATATATATATATATATGTTAAAATGAACAATTAATAATCCATATTCATTTTCACATGAGAAACCAAAATCACCTGAGCGATTTTGGATAAAAATTTTATTTGTAGGTTTCTATTTTTGTTTGTGTCAGAACCCTACGATCTACCATTTCT
Organism: Bathynomus jamesi; assembly: GCA_023014485.1. Classification (NCBI taxonomy): domain Eukaryota; kingdom Metazoa; phylum Arthropoda; class Malacostraca; order Isopoda; family Cirolanidae; genus Bathynomus; species Bathynomus jamesi. The sequence goes on from JAJOZX010003111.1 coordinate 515,118, forward strand.
ATGGTTTAGTCGTATCCATTTTTCCATTTTTCATTTGTTATAGAATGTATTATAATTAATTATGGTTGTCTTGCATCTCACCGTCGTCCCTAGATTATGCATACACATTGCATATAACAGGACTGGAACCCGCAGTTGTACTACTTAGTCCTTAATACCCACTCTTTGTCTCTAATTCGTTTCTTTTAAATCCTCCCAATAATGACTTATACACTATGACGTCATAAGATAACTTAAATTTCCTTCACGGTTTCCATACCTTGAACACTGAATCACGTGTTCAGTATTTGAACATCTTCCGTATTCAATGTATGGTAAATTCTTTAATGATAATAATAAAAAACTTCATTCTCTATACGTCATTATTTATATGTTGTGTCCTACCTATTGTCTACTGATGCCTACCAACCTATCAGTCCATGTTTAAGCATGTCTATATTACGCACACAACCTATTGTGTTACGTACCAATATGTGTAAAAAATTGTGCATTCGTACATGTCCTCTGATGATTACGTACATCGTTAAGTACATGTACATTTGTACATCCGTTCACATGTATTCCTTTTATTTCTTTTCTTTAAATTAATTAATTTCTCGCAAGATATTCATAAATGCTTAGGCGAGTGGTCGAGTTCCGCTAATCAGCATAAATCGAACATCTGGAAAACGAAAGACCTCCTGTCCCTCTGATTTTGGATTTATAACACAGTGTCATGCGTTATGTTATATCTCGTGTGTGCCCATGTACTTTGTGTCGTACTAATAACCATATATAATAACCATATATAAATATAAAAGCGCTGTACGAATTGTAAACGACGTAATGTACTTTAATAAAATTGTAATTAAATGTAATAATTTAATATAATGTAATGCACTTTAATAACGATAATTAACGATAATAAGCGAATGTGAATCATTAATGATTGTAATCATAATTGTAATGAACCAAAATTACAACGTACACAATGATGTACTTAGATTGTACTTATGTACTACTACGAAATTATATCGCCTTCAGAAATGTATACTCGGCGAAAATATTATTAGTTTTTATTTTGTTTTTTAAATTTTTATTTGGAATCTTTTATCTGATCACGTGTTTAAAAGGGGGGAAACTTAACCTTCAAACTGCATTCCCCCAAAATTTAGATTATATGTATAAAGCATGTAATTGTAAAAGTCAATTCATGACTACTTCTTCACTTCTGCTTCTGCTTCTTAGACTACACTCCCAGAGGAGGGGGCAGAGGCCCCTTGCCTCCTTAAATTTTTAGATTCCGGCCTAAGCCAAGGTCGAAAGAGGTCGAACCTCTACCCCTGTAAATTCAGAGCACTACCTGTACATTTTTAGAAGTAAATTACAGTGGAAGAAAGTTTATTTTTATCTTTTCCTTCGAGACAACCCAAGACTATAGAAAGAGAAGAATTAACAGGTCTGTCGACCCTATAGCGAGAAAAAAAATAGAATGTTATAGAAGAAACTAACGCGACAAATATCCGTTGCTGCCTCCCAACCAGAACCCCCGTCGACTCCGAACCGACACAGGGCCATAGACGGAGGGGTTATAACATATATATATATTATATATATATATATATATATATGTGTGTGTGTGTGTGTGTAAAAATGAACAATGAATAATTCCTACATTCATATAATTCTTATATTCATTCACATAATTCTTATGTTCATTCGTATACTTTCTATATTTATATAATCCTTATATTCTTATTCACATATTCATTTTGACATATGAAGTCCAAAATTGTATAACGATGACACGAGTTTGGATAAAATTTTGAGTTGCTTTCTATTTTATAATTGGCTAATTATTTCTTTGTAAACTACTTAATCATTTTGTATAAAGTCCAAAATCGTATAACGCTGACACAAGTTTGTTTACATTTTTAATTTGCTCTCTATTTTATAATTGGTTAATTATTTCTTTTTAACCTACTTAATCATTTTCGTAGACTTAGCTTAATAATGTAATCTTGTTCATTTCCTGTATACATTCTCTCTTCGTTTTAAAAGATTAAGTCATATCCTGCTTAACGTTTAATGTTTAATCTTAAACCTTTAATTTTCTCCCATGTGCATGTTTGTTTGTAATTCGTGATGGGAAGGCATATTTCAATTTCCATTTTTAGTTAACTCGGCAGATCATGATAACATTAGATCTGTCAATATGCGGTTTGAAATAAAAATATGGCTTCCTCTTGCATTGCAGTCTAGACACTGCTACAGCAAAAATATTTGTATTTAAATGTTTTACAAAGTGAATCAGCCTATTGAGAATAAAAAAAAAAGATCAGCATTAAATAATAATATCAGTAAATATTCAGTATAAAAGACCATAAAATTTCTCCAATATATTTTTCTGATCTGACTGATCTAACTTAGAGGCTGAGCATTACCTGTAACATTTTAACAGTAAATTATGTATAGTTAGAGAAAATCTTTGTCTTCTCCTTCGAGCCTTGCTCCCTTCAGAGAACTTACTCTTAAATAGAGAAAAATAATTTCCCGATACGTTATAAGAAGAATCGAGGAACCCTCAGGGAATTTAGTAAGCCTCACAGAATCCTCCGATCCACTACGAGAAGAAATCGGAGAGTAGTATAAGAGAAACTTCTGCGATTTCCTATACGGTACCAAAGTAACAAATCCGTTGCTGCCACTCACCAGAATCCCCGGCAACTTCGAACCACCCAAGGTCATAAACGGAGGGGTTAACAACTCGCGACCTTGCCAGGATTCTTCCAGTCTTCCAAACCATGGAACTTGAACCAACATTCAGTTGACCGGTGTATCACGACTTCCAGTTCGTCACATCCAACATTCAATTGACCGGTGTGTCACGACTCCAAGTTCTCCACGCCCATTTCTTCGTCCAGGAACGAGTGGTCAGCAAGACACGTCTTCAGGACACGTCTCCAAAGATTTCGCCGTAAGAATCTTGTTAAGTACAGATCTCTATTTTTTAAAGTAATTTCTAATCATTTGAGAAGTCATTATTATTAACAGTTAATAATTAGTATCGAACCAGAATTAACAAAAAACACTGTGAACATTCCATACACAAGTGATACATTTCTTTTTATTGAAACCGAGTTATTTTCACTATTATAGTTACTATAGAATCATTTTATTTTATGTGCCAATGATAATATTACCGTACATTCACGTACATTTGAATGAAATTTTGTTTACATTTTTTTTATTATTTTGTTTACAATTTTTTTCAAATTTTTTCATAGTTATGCAAATTTTTGTGCATTTATTTATTTGTGTATTTCTTAGATTGAGTAGTTAGGAGAGCCACTCAAGTCATTCCATAGATTAAGATCGGTCAAGCAGACCGAATTAGAATATATTAAGAGTACCTTCACATATGAGTGATTCAGACGGTACGCTTTCTGACATTGAAAATTCCCCTACACCCATTTTTCCACCTACCCCGCGCCTTCAAATATATTTCCCAACAAACAAACTTCAGATCAAACATGTCTGAAACCGCCGCCGCCCCAGCATACATAAACTTAGGTAGACTTGTAAACCTTCCCCCATACTGTCCTAATTTTTAAGGGGACCATAGATAGTAACTTTGTTGAACCACACGTAAGACCTTGGATTGAGTCTCTAGAACAACATTTCTTACGCGAAAACATCACAGATGATGATATAAAGATTAGGGAAGCTAAAAGGTTTATCGACCCTAAAGAGGGGAATGCCCACGATACAGTTACATACGTCCCATCCATCAGCGAAGCTACAACGTGGGACAATTTTTAACAAAACTTATTAGAATAAGCTGTCTTCCAAGCTAAATGGAATAAAGAAGAACATGAAAATTTAAATAATTTTATTACACGAACACATAAACTCGTAGAAGCCCTCCAAGCCGCTGAAAGTGCATGTGACATTACATTCATTTCAAAACAAAGAAACCTAATAGTAGCAGCAACCATTTACCAAAACTTACTCGTAGCATCTAAAACGAAATTTTAAGAGTGTCTAAATATTGACAAACCAGTAAGTGCAGCCATAAATAAACACGGGAACATTACTCAGACTTAGAGAGCCAGAACTACCGGAAGGGTAGAGAGACCCCTATACACTATATTCAGCAACAACAAAAACAAAAACAACAACAACAACCCTCTAAATCTAGGTCGATGCAGGGAACACCACCTCAGAAACAAGCCCCACAAACCCAGAATGCACGCCCTCCTCCTCAGTGTTTTAATTGCGATAGTTTTTGGCATATGATGAGTCAATGCAATTATCCGCCTTATTGCTCCTACTGTCATGAACATGGTCATCGCAGTGGAGACCGACAAAAATGTGCTGACAAAGCCCCTGTAGGGTACAGGCCGCACTTCCAGAGATCAACTCGCCAACGTTCCCAAGAGCCATCCAATTCTCAGAAACCAGTTGTGACACGTGCGATGCATGTTCCAAGTCTTTTAACCTATTCAGATTACCTATCAATGTTTTGGGGACATTTATTTGCTATAGTCTTGCTTTAATGTCTCCATCCTGCTGGTGAGGGCCTATCCCACTTTCTCACCAGATCATGAACAATATCAACGATATTGGATCCTTGTACCCGTGCTCCATCAACAACGACCTCGCCTGTGTCGGTCCACTGTATGAGATCCTCACTCAATAGCTTATATAGACAATCCTTTATTCCTCAATGTATGGGAGAGGCTGTTTTTTAGCACACGTTCGATGTGCTGTGTTCCGCTGCTCTTTGGTTGCTCAGACCCTGTGTCAGTATGCTCTGCGCTACTCGAGCTGTGCCTCACGGTGAGTTCTGTAGGATGCTTATAATCTTACTCTCCATTCTTTTAAGCCAACTTTTAAGGGGTTCTAGAGCCGCGTCTGGGGACCTTTGTAATGAAGCATACATTTAGTGCGGGATCACAACCACCTTCTTCATTATATTAATCTAGTCAGTAAAGGCCTCAAAATTGAAAATAAGATGGGCAGGAACGAACTGCCTCTTTGTACAATAATACGCTTTTTCTTACCCACAGTCTGACTTTTATGGGAGAGCGTCCGTATTATGTTCTTGTAACGACGTAAGCGAGCCTTCTGAGAGGATTTCATTGGAACATTACATTTTATAACATTAAGGTCAGAGTCGATATTTTTAACAAACATCTGCTGCAATGGTCGAGGCAATCGTTGGTAGATTTTTATTAATTCGCGGTATTTCTTTAGCCTACATATTCGTCATTCTGGAATATACACTGTTTCAGGTTCGTTTGGAAATATATACGTTCTGAGAAGCACACTAAACGTGTTTCGCGGGTGAAGGTCACAAAGCAAATATCCATAACGTTGCTTTGTGACCTCTTTATAAACCTCCAAAAACTCCTTACGCTGACTCGGGAACATTTGACTGACTAATATCCCAATTTGTTACACATCTCTACGTTGCGCGAATAAGACTAGATATTGTGTATTTAACGACACATCGTGCAGCATGTATCTATTTTTAAAAATAGATTCTGATTGATGAAGAACACGCTTATGTTAAGGTGGTGGGAGAATACAGTAAATGCCTCGGCAAAAGTTTTATCCATCTCCAACATGAGGTCGTCAATTACGATGACTGTATGTTCATTTCCCTTTAGTGAATTAACGTCATAGACCCCCTTGTGGAACAATACATCATCTTGGTACTCGTTGAACACTGATTGGTATGTCGAACAGCACCATATAACTTTATGCACAAATTTTGAGAACATTTCACCCTTTTCTTTAATGATATTAAGCATAAATACCATTCTACCACATCCTGTCGGTCCAGATATATACATGTGGATGGACTCGTGAATCTGAATTTTTCTACAGCTTCCAATTCTAACACGTCACAACCCTAAGTGGCTCATTTACAGAATATCAACAATAACGAGTTCTGCTCCTTATATTTTGTTTTCTTCTTCAACAGAACCGTGAATGACGACGATGTACAACCCCCCATCATCGACATCACGGATGAATCCATTGACCGTGCATCTACAGTGCCCATACCCTCCGATGAACCCTCACCAGCGACACGTGTAGCACTTTCAAAGCGGCGACATGATGAAGAGTCCTCTACGTCAGGTATAAAGCGCGTGAGATACGCGCCGGTTGTTAGACAGCCAGCAGTAGAACCCCAGCCCTCAACGTCTTAGGCGGCCAACCCCACAGTGGAGCGAGCCGCCAATATAGCCCCTTGTTCATCCTCCACAGCCCCCACCCGTTCTGTTGAGGCTGCAGTAATAGACCCCCAGCCCTCAACGTCTTACGCGGCCAACCCCACATCAGCCAATATAGACCCTTGTTCCTCCTCCACAGCGGTGACTCGTTCTGTTGACGATGATATAACATTCGAGTTGGTGCGCACCGCAACCCCTACCCAGCCTTGAATAGAAATCGGTATATACTGTAGTTAAGATTGATTCTAGATCCCTGTATAGCAATGGAATTGAGCACGGGCTACGTCGCGTTGTAGAGCGCATTGTAGAGTTTGCCCTTCAGAACCGCGACGAGCGTGAAGTCAGGACGAGTTTGCCCTTCAGAACCGCGACGAGAGTGAAGTCAGGACGAGTTTGCCCTTCGGATTCGGATCAGACGATGGGTCTGTAGATGATTTTTGGGTGGTAGTGCCGTTCAGACGTTTGGCGGCTGAAGATGTAGAGTATATATTAGCTCGTATAATGCAAGCCTCTAAAAGTAGTACAGCTTTCAATATGGACAACTTCACGGTAAATATTGACCGTGTATTCTGTGTTGCGGGCCATAGTGCCACACCTTACACTCTTATCTTCAATTCTCAGGCTATTTATAGACGACATATAAACGTCGATCGTGGTTGCGGCTTTATAGCAGTAGTCTTGGCTCGCATGTTTACTGTACTAAATACACACACCACAATAATTTGGCTGCCTACGGTCGTGGAGCGTGCCCGTAAACTAGCTGTAGACTGTGAACTTGAATTTGACTGTAATATGGGTCCTGAAGAGCTGAGAAGTGTAGAACAGAAAATGAATGCCCGTATAGTGGTATTTGGACTGGATGATCGTCGTAGGACTGTGTATGTTTTCAAAGCAGTGTGAAAGATCGTACAAGACCCCTACTTATTTTAGGACTGTCAGATACAACGTATCTCCCCATCCGTAATATAAGGTGCCTTTACGCGAGTTATGACAAAAGTCGAAAATATAGATGACATCATGATTTGTGTAAGAGATGTCTCGAGTTTGCGGATGATATAGTGAAACATTGTAAAGATTGCCACATGGTATGTGAGCAGTGTAAAAGCTCAAAATGTGAAAGCCGTGTAGTTGAGGCTGGGAAGCGGGATTGTAACGTGTGTAGACGCACATTTTTCAATAATAGCTGTTTTGAGCTCCATAATTCAATTGGCACGTGCAGGAAAATGAGAATCTGTGAATGTGGTATGTTTCACACCTTGAATGGTAGCGGGGAGTTCAAGAAGAAATCAAATGTGACGTAATTCACTGTCCTACATGTCAGGAGGAATATAAGGCTGATGGAGTAAAGCATGTATGTTATATGAAAGACTCCAAGCCTAAAAACAAGCCCTGTATAACTGTATACTAAGATATAGAAACATACACGAATGCTGAAACCAAAGAGGTAATCCCACATTTACTTGTGAGCCAAACAATCTGTGATGAGTGTATAGAGATCGAGTGTGATGAGTGCCCCAAATGACGTAAACGGACAAACGTTTTTAAAACGAATGTCCACGATAGTCCTGTGAAACTCTTTGTGTCCTATATTGTCAAGTTAGCCGACAAGTTCAACAAAATGACTATATTCTCGCCCATAACGGGGCAAAGTTTGACACGCAGTTCCTTTATAAGGAGTTGCTTGAGCACGAGTCCTCTGAGATATTTACAGGTGATCCATTGAAAAGAGGCAACAAATTAATACAGATGCAAATAAGAGGTAATGTACAATTTAAAGACACTTTATTATTCACACCTTGTAAATTAGCAAAGCTACCCAGGGTGATAGGGGTAGCCGCTGAAGTTTCAAAAGTATACTTCCCTCACACATTCCTCACTAGCGAGACTTCAAAGTACCTAGGCCTACCTCCACCTAAACATTATTTTAACTATGATTGTATGAGTGCAGATGAACGTGAAGACTTTGATCGATACTACAACAGTTTTAATGAACGTAATCCTTATAATATAGCTGATGAATGTGAGCGCTATTGCATGAATGATGTACGAGTGCTTTGAGTATATTTCCAGGCTTTTAGAAGGATGTACATAGGCCGTTTCAAATGCGACCCGCTGCAAGTCGCTACCACCATCGCGTCATTATATTTTACGGTGTTCAAGAATAACTTCATGCCTAAAACCACCTTAGCCATTATTCACAGAAACAACCCCCGCAGTTATGGCCACAAGGCTATTTACTGGCTCATACACCTACACCAACAGACAGATGTATACATAGAGCATGCCCGCAACACGGGTGAAGTACCCATTCAGATTAATAGTCGTGTTTTTTAGGTTGATGGGCTAAGTGAAAACCGTGACACTGGTGTGAAGACTGTGTACTCCTTTAACGGATGCTGGTGGTATGGATGCCCCCGTCCTGAGTGCGGAATCGCGGGAGATATCCACGGTAGATCTCCTGCCGATTGTCTTGCATGGACCCGCACCCGCGATCAACTTATAGGCTCCCAGTTCACTCACAAAGTCTTGTGGGAGCATGAATATGATGCAAGGATGGAGACAAACGAGGCGTACCGTGAGGAAATAAACACGATCAAGCGTTCAATGGTATTAGAACCTCTCAAATGCGGTGATAGCTTGTTCGGTTGGCGTACAAACCCCTTCAAGCTATACTTTCCACCTACGGAGGGTGTGAAGCTCCACTGCTACGATTTCTGTTCGTTATACCCTTACGTGATGAAGAACAACCCGTACCCAGTGGGCGCGCCTGAGAAACTGGTGGGACCTAGTCTACCGTCCATCGCCGAGTTTTCAAGAAATTTGAATGATCGCTACTTTGAACTCTCTTTCGTAGACGTGCCCCCCCCTAACGATTTGTGGATGCCGATCTTACCCGTCGTTATCGACCACAAGCTCATGTTTCCCCTGTGCGTGAAGTGTGCGGAAGAGAATAACGGTGATTGGACCATACACCCCATCAGCTTAAAATCAGTGGGGTATATACAAGTCCTCAGCTGGCCCTAGCCGTACTCCATGGGCATAGAATACTGAAGATACATGAGGTGTGGAGGTTTCAGAAGCTACCCAACCTTTTCACACCGTATATAAACGCATTTATGAAAAGTCTGCCTATATTCAACATTACCGCGACCACGAGGGTATACAACTTGATCGTGCCCAAATTGCAAAGAATCCTGGTAAGCGCTTTAGTGCAAAATTGTGCCTAAACAGCCTTTGGGGAAAGTTTGCGCAGAATACCGGTAAAGGGAATGTTCATTTGGCGCAAAGTTATAGTGAAGTCTGGGATTACGCCAACGCACCCGATAAAGAAGTCATGGAGATCGTAAATGTACGTAATACTTACATAATAAAGTACAACAACACTGAATTGGCCACAGATACATCGCGGTAACATCAACGTTACCGCGACCACGAGGGTATACAACTTGATCGTGCCCAAATTCCAAATTGCAAAGAATCCTGGCAAGCGCTTTAGTGCAAAATTGTGCCTAAATAGCCTTTGGGGAAAGTTTGCGCAGAATACTGGTAAAGGGAATGTTCATTTGGCGCAAAGTTATAGTGAAGTCTGGGATTACGCCAACGCACCAAAGAAGTCATGAAGATTGTGAATGTAGGTAATACTTACATAATAAAGTACAACAACACTGAATTGGCCACAGATACATCACGGGTTACAAACATTCCTGTAGCCAGCTTCACAACAGCCTACTCCCGCATCAAACTTTGGGGTCTATTGCATTCTCTTGGGCGGAGAGTATTGTATGCCGATACAGATAGCGTGATATTCACCAGCGAGGAGTGGTGAATACAAGCCTGCTATTGGGGAGTTCCTCGGCGAGCTCACTGATGAGATCAAGGATGAGTATGGAGACATCGCATACGCCGACTCTTTTGTCTCAACAGGACCTAAAACTTATGGGGTACGGGTGAGGGTGGGTGAGGATATAAAATATATCGTGAAGGCAAAGGGCATCACGCTTAACCAAGAGAATCGGCGGGTCGTCAACTTTGATTCGCTGAAGGAGTTAGTGTGCTTGGAAGATGATGAGGGTGATCGATCGACCGCCCCAACTGACTGTAGGCACCCACAATTTTCGGGCGCAGAAGCTGGGGGCGTGAAGGAATTTAAGGGTACAAAGATGTGCCGTAACACCTATAGGAAACGTTACCAAGTGCCTGGCACCTATGACACCGTGCCCTTTGCTAACTTATTTATTACACGTATTTGTAAATATATGTACATCCTGATTATTTCGTTTATTAAATAATTCGTGTTTCAACTTGCGTTTCACTTTGCGTGTGTGCGTATGTACAGTAAAAGTTAAGCCCCGCCCACTGTAAGACCGGCGACGTGAATAACGCTGCAACCTGAGGAGACCTCTACCCTTCCGTACTCAGTTGACCTCTGTATACCCTTGAGCTCAGACGTGTATTCTCTCGCATAGAAGGAAATGGCCACATTTAATATCGCGTGTTCAACATTTATGAAGTGGTATTCAACAAAGTGCGTAGATGTAGTGGATACTGAAAAACTCCCTATCCCCGCATCCTTTGACTCTTTTAAGGCTGCATTGTATCGTGCGAAGGGTCAGGCTATTCAAATACTCTACGGATATTCTGGCAAGGGGATTGTAGGATTTCGCAGTACAGACGATGTACTGAAGTATGTTGTAGAACTAAGCTTTATAAAGGCTCACATGCACCGCGTGGTAGAAGAAGCGGCACGCTCAGAAGCTAAACAACAGTTATGCGTAGTGAGTCTTGTATTATATCATGCTACACCATGTCGATTACTCATACCTTACGACTGAAAATGTGAATCTCGTCATCATGGACAATCTTAAGTATTTTTACCACTACATTAATATATATCATGATGAGGTTTGTAGTGAGGTTGTGGCTAAAGGACTATGTGAGTTTTTAACAGATTTTAGAGATGAGTACCGCCTGTTAAATAAAAAGGATAAATATGAACATATGTTTCTCTCTAATAGTGCCCCGCAATGTGAAGATGTTTAGGAGAGATAAAACGTTATAAAATGTGTTTAGTTCATGAAGATCCCTGTTTGCAAAAATGTCTGGTGCGTATTCAGGGGAGTGGGAGTGATAAAACACTAAAACCGAAATTAATTCTTTTATCGGAAAATTTCTCACGAAACCTGCCCAATATAATGGGATACAACAATTCATGTTGGTTCAGCGCCGCACACGTTTCATTAGATTATGGTGCGACTCACTCCTCACGGATCATACGAGTTCGAACAAACCCATTCACGTTTCATCAGGGTGAATCACCCGCCCGTCGACCCGATCCTGCCTACCTGCCTGCCTCCTGTGGCTCATAGCCTTCTCAGAGCTTGCACCGAGTGGTTGTGCCATAATCTTCTCGACCCGTGTGAACGTGCGAATACGATGGAACTCCCTTTGAGAAGCATTCTCAACGTCTCGTACGACTTCTCCGTGACGAAGTCGTTGCGTGTGTTCAGGCAGGAAACCGGCACCATTAACTGTGTGCTTGAAACGATCTGCAGGCATGCAAGTGAACGTAACGTTATTTTTATAAATCTTGAGAAGATGCATAAAATCTTCGTGGTAGTTGAGAGGTGTGCTGAGGACCGCTATAAAATACCAGCTGACGTAGGTATAATAAGAGAGGTGACTAGTGAAGCCTCCTCATATACCATTGTTTTTACATTGAACGTAAATAACGAACAACCACGCATTGATATACGACTGATGTGGAAGAACACAGCTGATAATGACGTTCTTGTTCCTACACGAAACCGTTTCATCCTCGACAGAATGTTTGAGATCGTCGGATTCCGTAAGCTGAAGCCTATATTAGATACACGTGTTACAGACATGGTTTATTTTGACACAATGAATGAATACGCTTACATCGCTCTGCTCGACGGATTTGTTAAATGTCGGAATGAACAGGGGGAGAACGGTCTAGATCTGGATGCATATTTAAAAGGTTTAGATCCTTCGAAATATCCTGAGCTTTTGTACAAGGCACTTGAGAGGTACAGAGCTGAGCTCGCATACACTGTTCACCCTGAAGAACTGTACCTCTATATAGTGGATAGGTGTCGTTACGACTTGGAAGAATATTTCAATTGCTGCTATGTCGAGTGAAGAAGAGTTCACGATTGAAAAGTTCGGGATTGGAAAGGCATGATTATAAACGATGACGTTTCTGTGAGTGCTTTTGAATGTGTTCTAGCGGCGCTTAAAGACAACTTGCCTGCCGAGTATAAAGTGGGTACAAAAATAGTGTTAAATAAAGTGAAAGCCATTTATATCGAATATAAACCGCCGTTTCAGTTAAACGGTGAAGTGATGCTTGGACGGTTTTACCACATCGTGCAGAGTAATGCCGATGTGGATATAGCATCAATTACCATCGAATTTAGCGTATTGCTCCGTAGGCAGTAAAGAGAATATATATATATATATATATATATATATATTTCCTGTAATAATATGATTATACGTTTTTGTATATTGTCTGTAACAATATGATTATACGTTTTTATATTTCCTCTAATAATGTTTTGATAATACTATGATTGGTATGATTATATATTTTCCGATCTATTATTTGGTTAATACTTTGATTTGTATGATTATATATTTTCCGTTCTAATATTTGGTTAATGCTATGATTTGTATGATTATATATTTCCCGTTCTATTATTTGATCATATAGATGTCCAATTATATAAACATTAATTAATAAACAGAACGTTGTAATGGTGTTTTATTTATTCCTTGAACACGTTTATATCATTTGTTTCTAAAACAGAATAATTAATTAATTGCTATTTTAGCGATTAGATAAGTAACGTGGCTGTCAGCTCAACCAACTGTAATATGTGCTTTAAATAAAATACATGGCGTTATCTGGTCACTCAGTAGCCAAATGGCTGAATAATGATTAAACACATGGCGTTATCTGGCAACCCAGCGGCCAAGTGGCTGAATAATAATAATTAAACACATGGCGTTATCTGGCAACTCAGCAGCCAAATGGCTGAATAGTTATAATTAAAACATGGCGTTATCTGACGACTCGGCAGCCAACTGGCTGTGGCGCCTTCTGGCTGATTAACATAAGCTTATTTAAAATAAATAAAGAATCTGGCAACTCAGCAGCCAACTGGCTGAAAAATAATTAGATATATGGCGTTGTCTGGCAACTCAACAGCCAACTTGCTGATTAGTGCCCTATAAAAGGGCGGCGGGTGGCCGACGGTGTCATATGAGCTCGACAATCAGCCGAGTGAACACCCAATAAGGGTTCCCACCTCTGGGTCTCTCCTCCTATCTCTCTCTCTCTCTTTCTGCCCCTTTGGGTGGTTCAGCTTGGGGGAGAACTCCGCCTCCAAGTTGCATACCCCTTGCAATCCCATTTTGGGGTTGGCAACAAAGGTTGGCACTCCCTTTGGGGGGAACAGCTTGGGGGATAACTCCAAGTTGCATACCCCTTGCAACACCATTTTGGGGTTGGCAACAAAGGGGGTGCCTTGGCAACAAAGTGGGGTGGGGGTTGGCACTCTTGCAAAAAAAGGGGTGGGGTTGGCACTCTTGCAACACAGGGGTGTGTGGTTGGCACTCCTGTAACAAAGGGGTTGGGGTTGGCACTTTTGCAACATTACGTAACATTGTGCAATTGCAACTTGCACTCTAACATTTTGCCACTATACTACTGTAATTAAATACTAAATACATTACTGTAAACTGGAATGTAATTAAGTACTAAATACATTATTGTAAACTAAAATGTAATTAAATACTAAATACATTACTGTAAACTGCAATGTAATTAAATACTAAATACATTACTTCAAAAATGTATTTAAATACAATTTAAATATAATGTTGTAACATATATTCTGCTAGATTTTTTAGTTTATTCAGAACAAAAATTAGATGACTTATAAGGACAAATTTGCTCGAATTTTTAGTTATTCACAACAAAAATTAAATGACATAATCACAAATTAATCATCAATATAATTCCCTTCTTTTCTATAACCTCCTCCCACCTGTAGAAAAGTTTTTTTAGGCCACGTTCGAAGAAATCCCTTGGTTTCGTTTAAAAAAAGCGATCACTTCGTTTTCGATAGCTTCCCTGGATTGCAACTTTTGTCCATCTAGGTGGTGTTGCAGACTTCTGAATAAATGGTAGTCTGAAGGTGCGATGTCCGGAGAATAAGGTGGATGAGACATTTTTTCCCAACCAAATGCCTCCAATTGGGCAGTGGTGATTCGAGCAGTGTGAGGGCGCGCGTTATCCTGGTGGAATAGAACACCTCTGCGATTAATTAATGCAGGGCGTCTTCTTGTAATGCCATCTTCAATCGTTGAAGTTGCTGGCAGTAGACTTCAGCTGTGATTGTTTGGTTATCTGGCAGAAGCTCAAAATGAATAATTCCTTGCATATCCCACCAAACGCATAGCAAAATTTTCTTTGGATGGGGTCCATTCCTTGGCTGAGGTTCAGGCTTTGTTTCACGGCTAAGCCACTGATGTCGACGCTTAATATTGTTATAGAGGACCCATTTTTCATCCCCAGTAACGATCCGATTAAAAAACGGTGCCTGCAGTTACCGAGAATGCATTAATGTACAAATATCGATTCGATGTTGAAGATTCGCTTGTGACAAATCATGCGGAACCTTTCCTAACTTTTCCTACTTTTCCTATTTTTCCTTCTGTATCATTCTGTATCGTGATAAAACCTGTGCGAACCTGTCACCGCGTGTATTTTGCAACATTTCTAAAACTATTTCACATCCTAAATACATTCCATTTTCAGTATTTATTATTATTATAGTAGTTTGAGGCTTCCTATCCGCAACGAAGGCAATCCAAAGAGAGGCAACAGAAAGAAGGGACTACATAAATCATTATAAACATAACACAGTACAGTTTGGAACAGTTACAGGAAAAATAATTAATTAAATTCTCGATTTACAAAAAATGAGACTAAAATACTCCTAATGATGGAAAAAAAATCCATGATTTTTTGCAAATGTTTTTAAAAATGTATTTCAAAATATGCATTTATAATTACAAAATACATCAATAATGTATTTAAATACACATTTAAATATCACGACAAAATGTATTTAAAAATATAGTATTTAAATGCAAATTTATTTAAATACTATTTGAGTATTTATCAAATACATTACGTTGTCAGGAGTAATAAATTCCCTTTTTAGCCTGTAATTTCCTTATGTATCTGCATTTAATGTAATATGTGTAAATATGAATACAATAGTAGTAAGCTAATTTACTATCTAAGAAGTATGTATTGGAAACGTTGTGGTGTGTGGTAAGAATCCTTTGTTATCGCCCACGACGTGGTCCCCCGTCCTCTTTCAAAGAAATGTAATTGAAAATGTATTTGAAATAAATGTATTTATAACTACCATTTACAAGTATTTAAATATGTATTTTAATACTCGAAAATAAATTTATTTATAATATTGTATTTAAATGCAAATTGTATTCAAATATGTATTTCAGTAATGTCAAATACATTACTGCCCATCTCTGGCCATCCCACCTTCCCCAGTTGGGGTACGTTGGCTATCACTGCTGCGTTGCCACATGTACGGAGTCGCCTGTGAGGTGAGGAACATTACATATGCGAGCAACTGTACTTCGAGGTTATATTGTGTTTGATCAAGTGAGTTTGTACTGTTTCACTGTCAAAAATCTAATGAATAATTTTTCACCAGATTTGAAATATGTGGTAGTGTCTGACCATTGAGAAACATGCAGCAATAGACTGTAATTCTTAAGAGTTTATAAGGTTTGAATAATGTTTATAGTAAAAATAGGTTTGTTCTCAGTGATCTTTCAGTTGTTGTGGAGTTGAGTGTTAGGTTAACTGATTTGGCTGGCCAAAGATCCTCCCATGTAAGCCATTCGGTCCCAATATACCAAGCCCTGTTTGTTTTCAACAGTTTCTAAGAGAGCCCTCTTGTCAAAAAGTCTGCAGGATTCTGTTTTGTTTGTATGTATCTAAATACAAATACAAGGGATGTGTTTGCAGTTTTCATTTCTGTTATTCTGTTCTTCAGAAATACGTTTTTGCAAGAAGTTGTATCTCTGTTTGTTACTCATGTTAGACAAATTTGACTGTCTCTGCACAAGTATATGTCTGTTATGTCAACTTCTTTATAGACTTGTAAGAGAAAGTCTACTCTTTTTCCGCAAGTGAGACGTCCAATAATTCAAGTTGTGGTACAGTTTTCTTTTGGCTGAAGGTGCCACTTTTGCCTTTGAGTAAACCTAGTTACTTTCATTTTCACTTGTTAAGTAGGCACAACACCCATACGCTTGAGTACTAACATCTGTAGAAATGTGTAGTGTTTGTGGTTTCAGGCTGTATCCTGAACGTCTTGTTACTTTGATGTGTTGAATCTTGTTTAAATCCATAGGCAATTTTTTCGAATGTAGTTGGTCTTCCAATGAAAGTGGTTCAATCAATTTTCTTTTTCCATAAATCCTGCAAAAGGATTTTGGGTCTTACTGTTGCTATTAAACATAATCCAATGGGGTCAAAAATTTTAGATGATTCTGAAAAGATCTGTGTTTTTGTATTGGCATCTGGATTTAAATTGTAATTCTTTGTGCAGAGTGTCATTGTGTTCAGAAATCTGTTTAAAAACCAAGGCATTCCAAGTGTTTTTCTGTAATTGTTAGGTTCAGTGTTCCCTTTCTTGTCTTTGTTATTTGTCCATTTAATTTAGGAGAATTACAAACCCACTCTCTCAGTCCAAAATTTCCTTGTTTCATTGTGGGTTGTGACATTTTGTAAATTTCAAGCAATTCCTCTTCAGTTACAATGAAACCAAGGAGGTTATCAACATAAAAGTTTTGTTTTAAAAACTGAGCTGTTAAGTCCTCTTGAAATAAGTTTAGGTGGGTTTTAATTGTTAAAGCATGAATGCTTTGAGAACAATTTGCTCCAAAAATATTTGCTTTAAGTCTGTAGGTTTTGAAACCTTTGTTAACGTCATGTGGATCATTAAAACCACACAAACCTGAGATGATTCTTATCATACTCAAGTTTCAAATTTATACAGAGGAATGTTTTTTCTATGTCACTCTGTAGGGCATAATTATCTAAACGGAAGCAAAAGAGAATTTTTACAAGTTCTGAGACAAGATTCGGGCCTTCCATGAGACAATTATTTAAACTAACAGAATTTATATCCTTTGAACTACGAGGGTAATTCAACAAGTATCCGCACTTTTTATTTTCACAATTTTATTTTCACATCTGATAGATTATAAACACCACTTCTCAACATAGTCTCCCTGTTTCTCAATACACTTAGTCCAGCGATCTATAAGCTTCCTAATGCCATCACAAAAGAATGTTTTTGGCTGTGTGCGTAGCCAGTCATGCACCGCCTCCATCAGGTCATCATCGCCTTGGAATCGCTGGCTTCTCAAAGCGTCTTTTAGTGGTCCAAACAGGTAAAAATCCGAAGGTGCCAGGTCTGGACTGTAGGCTGTTGGTCGAGAACTTCAAATTTAAGTTCTTGAAGGCATTTTCTAGTCTGTGCAGCGGTATGAGGGCGCGCATTGTCGTGTAACAGAATAACACCTTCCGACAATCTCCCTCACCGTTTTGTGTGAATTGCTTGCTTTAACTCATTCCGAAGCATATCAGAATACGATGCACTTGTTACTGTAGTTCCACGCTCTCGATAATATTCAAGGATAGGGCCTCGTGTATCCCAAAACAGTGTTAACATAACTTTACCTGCTGACGGCTGCGCTTTGAACTTCTTTGCAACGGGAGACGTTGGATGCTTCCATTGCATGCTCTATCGTTTGCTTTCTGGTTCAGAGTGATGGATCCAGGTTTCATCTCCAGTGATAATGCCCTCCAAAAAGTTTTCACCTTCATTATGAGTCTTCTCTGTAAACACCTCTGTGTGTTAAATAATGACAACCTCGTTTCTTATAGGTTCGTCGGTAACTTCTTCAATAATGTCTGTTTCCAACTGTTCTTTGAATACATTGTCGTATTGTTCTAAAAGATTGTCATTTTTAAATTTTTTGTAGTTTTTAGAGAGATGTGTCTTAGCTACTTTCAAATTGTCCATTATTTCTGGACAGGGACAGCTCCACAGAGTAATGATTGTCTCTGTGTTGTAATGTATCCTCAAATGTTCTGTCATCAAATGACCTTCATGTGTTCTGTCATCAATTGGCCTTCATGTGTTCTGTCCTCTATGCCAACTGATCCTAATAGTCACAACTGCTGTAACCCTTCATCCAATGTTGAGTCATTATCGTTCAAATGGGTGAGGAGTGATTTGTGTGTTTGATTTTTCTTTGTGTGAATTTTGATTGTTTCTATGTTTTTTGTGTCAGTATTAAGATTGTATTTAGTTATGTCTCCCAAGGATTCAATACCTGTGGGAATTTGTATGGCTATTCCATCTCCAATTTTGATGATGCCTCTACGGAGAAGAAGATAGTCAGGCCCCCCTGAGCATATGTATATTACTCACCACATCTGTATTAAGGGTTTTGTCAGCAATCGTGTATTTGTTTTGAAGTTGCAGCAATGTTTGTTTTAACCCAGCTATTTGTAATTTTTCTTGTTCTATTCTGTCTACAACAATAAACTTAAGGGCTTCAAATGTTCCATCAAGAGTTAAAGTTACATTTGCAGTTTTATAACTAGCTTGTACTGGGTTTTTGATAACATATGAGGAAATAGAGATCTTTATTTCCCTGTTGCTTCTGAAGTCCCAGTTTTTCTATCAGTTTTTTGGTTATGAGTGTTTGTTGTGAATAGGTACCAAAGAGAAACCTATCCTATATTTGTCCCTTTTTGTTCTGAATTTCCAAAGTGGTAGCTAGTAAAAGAATTTTAAAATTTTTGTTGATACTAGATGAACTGATGTGCTCATTCATAGTATTTTGAGTTTGTTTCTGTTTGTGTTGGTTTGATTTAGGTGTTTGTTCAGAATGTTTGTAGGTTTACTCCATATCTTCTTGTGTATTACACAATGAGGTAACATGGTCAAAACTATTGCAAATCTTACAATTATATTTCAAATTTGATTTGCATTCTAACTTGTTATATCCTTATCTAGTGCATTTTTTGCATAAGTTTAGTTGTTCACAGCGTTTTGACCTTGCCGTAGAGTTTGTGTATTTGGGAGAATATGTACTGGTACTCCCATCTTCATTACTAAAACAAATTTTGCATGTTATAGGGTTAGGCTCAAAAGTAGTTACGTTAAAGTTTTGTAACGTGGGATTCTTTTGAGTTTTTTCCTGTATCTTTATTTTTTGAAAATTTGATTTTGTATTTTTATTTGAATGTGTCTGGTAAATGTTGAAATTTTTTGTTATGTTTTTGGTTTTCTGAATTGTTGGGGTTTTCTTGTGTTGTGTTAAATTTAGGTTGTGTGCAACTGGATTTGTAAAGTGCAAGTACAGTTGGAAAGTCTTCTCTTAGCTTGTCTCTTAGCTTGTCTCTTAGCTTGTCAGCTGTTCTGTGATGAAGTATCTCTTTGACCCGAGAAGGGAGTTTTCCAAAAACAGCAGCTTGAATGAACCAAGTTGACTCTGTGATGTTTAAATCATTGTTTTTAAGTTGTCCTGTATAACATAAAAACTCGCAGTAAACGTCATAGAGATCATCGTAGTTCTTATATACAATTTTTTCCTTGTTCATGTAATTTCTGTTAAGTTTTTCTTATGACACAGAATAAGAAGTACCTGAGGCTGGCAGTGATTCCATTAATCTTAAGGCAGGGCTTTTCAATAAGGGATGGAAATTTGGTTCTGTCACCCTTAAAAGTGTGTACTTCAAATGAGGGCAGTTTGGATTTTAGTTCAGTGCCATCAGCCTTGTTGGGAGAGCTACGTAAAGCATTTCGGATAGCTTTCAAGAAACTTTCATTGGTGTCTTGTCTTTTGTACTCGTGAAATTGGTTTTCAATTTCAGAAATATAAGAATCAACTTTTTTAATGTAATTTTCATTGTCAAATATGAGAGTAGAATACTTATCATCTGTTAGTTCAACTGGGTCATAAATTTTTGTAATTATTTCCTCAACTAGTGAGAGAATTCCTTGTTTATAACGAGTTATAAAATTTAATGTTGTGTCAAGCTCATATCTTTCAGGTTCTTTCTGTTTGTAATTATTGTAGAGTTTTGTGATGACACCTGTAAGTGCTGACTTTTTCTCATAAATTTTTTGTAGTTTTCAGATGGTTCTACAGCTAGAAGGTCTGTTTTTTTCTTCATTGCCCATAAATATTACAAGTTTAATTGAAGTTCAAAGAAAATTTTGTGATGTTAAAGTTCTCAATTTATTTTATGATATCCTAGATGTCTCATGAGCAAGTTAAATTGCTGTAATAAATTTTATAACCTACTGTACACCAAAGGTTAAATTAAAAATTTACAAAGTGTTTTTAGTTAGGATAGGCATTGAGTTTAAAGAGTAGGGCCTACTCTGAAAGGTAGGCTTCTAGTACGTTTAAAATATAAATTTTAATGTTTGATTAGGCCTTAGTCTGAAGAGATGTAGACCCAAACTGTATGAGTATGTTAGCTCTATTATTTAAGGGCTATGGTAAAATGGTCCTACTAAATAGGCCTATGGTAAAATGGTCCTACTAATTAGGCCTATGGTAAAATGGCCTACTAAATAGGCATATGGTAAAATGGGTCTACTAAATAGGCCTAAGGTGAATTGGTCCTATTAAGTATAGGACCTACAGTGAGTTAAGCATATTAAATTAATGAGGCTTGGTTACTGTTATCATCCGCCTTCGCCTTTGTTGATTGTTGCGCTGCGTATGGTAAAGTAGAGTTAGCTCTAACTAGAGCTCAGCCTAGCCTCTGTTTCTGTTAGTGTAAATTTTAGAGGGGTCGAGTCCCCACACGCGGGCCAAAATAGGTCTATGTTGATTGCTTGCTTTCAACCTAGCGATCCGATAGAAATTTCCACGAGATTTAATGCTTACAGTCGCCGGCAAAAAGCCTGTTTTTTCGTTAAAAGTTCTGTGTATGTGGAAGTCTTCAAAAGACCTTGTTAAGAAGTTTTTGTAGTTAACTTAATAAATTTATTTACCTTCGATATTTAGCGCAGCCCAATGATTAAAAGGAAACCACCATACCTTTTTTTTTTTTTTGAAGTTCGCGTCTAGTTGTACGTCTCGCGGTTGCCTGCCACATTTATCTCTCGATGTAGGCAACTAGGTTACGCAAGGCATTTCAATTCTAGTGAAAATACATAAATTAATATCAGATGATGGAGCAACCCCACTTACAAGACTTATGAATGAGTCAATAGTACAAGGTGCATTCCTTGATCACTTGAAGATAGGGATCTTTTCCGTTTGACTGCCGCCATTGAAACATAGCCTTCTTTACTTAGCTTTATAAGGCTAACTAACAAAAATATCACGACCTAACCTAACCAATGGTCAAGGTCGTACAGTTGACCTAACGATTGGTTAGGTTAGGTCGTGATATTTTCGTTAGTTAGCCTTATAAGGCTAAGTAAAGAAGGCTGGGGGCACTCACCTCTTATGTTTCAATGGCGGCAGTCAAACGGAAAAGATCCGAAGATAGCCAAGGTTTGTCCAGTATTCAAATCAGGCAGCTCTGATTCTCCATCCACTTACCGGCCAATCTCCATCTTAACCAACTTTGAGTAAAGTATTTGAAAGAATCGTATGCAACAGACTAATTAAATTCTTAGCTAAATACGACACCCTAGCAAAAACACAATTTGGGTTTAGAGAAGGCCACACCACAGAAGACGCCATTAACATGCTATCAGAAGATATCTATACAAATCTAAACTACAAGAAACACAATCTTAGTTTTCCTTGACCTGTCGAAAGCCTCTGATTCGTTCTCACATGATATCTTACTAGATAAATTAAACACCTATGGCAAAAGGGGAAATATGATAAATTAGTTTAAGTCATATATTTTTAATCGTCACCAGTATGTTAAAGTAAATGACATTTCATCAGAATATACTGTGGAGTTCCACAAGGATCTATCCTTGGACCCTTACACTTCTTAATACATGTAAATGATTTTTATCGATCAACAACATTTGACTGTATTCAGCATGCAGATGATACAACACTCACTCCTACAGGGTGTTCGAAAAGTCCCGTCACCCCCTACAAAATGTACATATTGTAATACCAATTTTATTTTTGTGTGATTAATTGTATTTATAAGTAGTAGGTGTAATTTAAGAAGCAAGTCACTAGCAACAATTACTTTAATTACAGTAAATACAGTTACTAATTATGGTTACTAATCAAGAATATCTCTGTGTGCACCATCATTTTCATAACAGGATTATGCGCCTCCATGTGCGGTGGTGTGAGACTTGACGCAGCATTGATGGAGTGATTGCACCAAATGCATTTCGAACAGCGTGTTTCAGTTCCTCTGTTGTGCGGTAACGCACCCGGAATACGTTCTGCTTGACCAAACCCCATAACGCATTGTCACATGAAGACAGATCTGGACTTCGGGGCGGCCACTCAAGAGGGACAGGTAAATGTTGCGAGCCACGGCCGATCCATTTGTCTCTGAACACTTCGTTGTGGAATTCCCTCACATTAATGGCAATGGCAAAATGAGCCAAAGCCCCGTCTTGTTGAAACCACACCCGACCAAGCAGCCCAAACATTCGAGCTCGAGCACAAACCAGTCCCGTAACATGTTGAGGTAGGCAGTTTGGTTGACAGGACCCTTAAAAAAATATGGACCGAACAAGTTCCTGGCAGACACTGCACCCCATATCATCACGTGCAGTGGATGGTGTTCCAGTTCCTAAAAGAAGTGTGGATTTGCCTTGCTCCAGAAGTAAACATTTCTCATTTTGGCACTACAGTAAATTGCATACTCGTAAGAAAAAATCAGTTTCACGTGCAAGAATTGTTGGAAAAACGGTCAAAAACCGTTCACAGGCTTCATATCGTTTCTGTATTCATGTCTTCATCGCTTAATTCATTAACAAATGACGGGCGGTATGGTTTCATGCTAAGATCTTTTGTCATGTGATCTCTCATTGTGGACATTTTTTCAGTGAATGAGCCACCGATGCAATTACACCTTCACATTGTTCTGCTCGCGTTGTGGTCTTCCGGACTCTGGTCTGTCCTTGATGGAGCCAGTTTCAAACAGCTTTTTATCCCAGCGTAATACCGTCTTGTTTGTTGGTGCAACCTTATTGAATCTTGTGTTGAAATCATTCTGGATATCATGCATCGTTTTGTCAGTACGTGACTTTTCATGAGCCCATGTGCTCATTATTATCCTTTCCCCCAGAGTGTAAGTGCACTGGTCTGCCAGTGTTCACACAACTCTAATACATGGAATAGAAAAAAATGTCAATGAATCATATAAATTCGATTAATCACAAAAGTAAAATTGGTTACAATATGTACATTTTGTAGGGGGTGACGGGACATTTTGAACACCCTGTACACACCACGATATCAACTACCTAATGAACGAAGTGAACAGACAAGTAGATCATGTCTACAAATGGATGTGTGAAAATAAGCTTTGACTAAGCTTGACAAAATCATCATATATGATTGTAACTAAAAAAACTTCAATCCTGCGCACACCATTAATAAATTGGAAACACTCCTCTCGCAAAAGTAAATGAAGTTAAAGTTCTTGGTATTAAGTTAGATGAAAAAATAAATTTCAAAACCCACACCAACATATCAAACCAAAAAAATATCTAGATTTCTCTACATAATATTGAAACTCCAAAAAACAATTCTTCAAAATACCCTCCTCACACTGTATTACTCATTTATTCATCCACACTTACAATATGGAATCACAGCATGGGGTAGTACAAAGAATTATATACGATATCCACCAGAAGTAATCCATAAAAAATGCTTACGAACTCTCTCAAACAATGAAACAGACGATCTCTTACTTCTTCAATGTTTGTTCAGGGATTTAAATATTCTGAAACTAAATGACCTGTATAAACTTACTCTCGGCATCAGTATGTACAAAGTTGCTAATAATAGAAACTATACTTCGCCCATTAACAGGGCAATACCCTCCATCAGACCAACCATAATCATAATACAAGGCTTCCCAATGATTTCATACATAAACCAAATTATTCCATGCAAACTGCAGGAAATGCTCTCTTGGACAAAGGGGCAGATATCTGGAACGCTATACCTTTGAATATCAGAGAAGCACCATCGTTAATTTCGTTTCTCAACTCACTAAAGAAACACTTTATTAACGCCTATTAATGTGTGTGTGTGTGTGTGTATATGCCTATATACTGCAACTTGTAAATATTACTAAACAATGAAAATCACCTAGTATATACGCAAAATTCACAATCTAAAATTGGGTGCAAACACAAGCTACTGTATATAAATCATATATTAAAAGTTTCCATTATATTACGCCATAGTTATAATATGCCTCATTTATCTGTATTTTTGTAACTAAGATTGTGTCATCATTTCTAATTTGTAATACCAGAAATTAATTATTATCAGTATTTCAACATGTTCTGTTTATCATATTGTTTACCATCTTTCTTTTCTATTATTTTTATTATTATTTCTATTATCATATCGTATTGTTTACCTCTTCCTTTTCTATTATTTTAGTTTTCATTTGTAATGACAGAGTTAACTAATTGCAAATTTATTTTATTTTTAACTAATTCCATTTATATTTCTAATTTTCCTTTGTAAAAGTAGAAGTAAATCTCAAAGAATTTTGCCTGAAAGGCTATCATGCTTTCCAACGGCATATTCAGATAAGAATACTGTAATTAATTAATTTCTTAATTCAGTTAACACAGGCAACGCATTGTGCCTAATTACTCACTGGGATAGGCCCATCCTATGGTTTTATTAGTGCTTTTCACTCAGAACTTGTAGAAAGACTAAACACAGCGTCCTTGCCTACAGCAATACTTACGACTAGGCACCTCTGGGCTAATTCTTCGTGGCTTAAATTTTGCTTAACTCAACAAACGGGAAAAACACCAAACGTATAATTTTCATACTTTCATTACTCTTCTCAAAAATTTTATGAGTCACTGTGATTGAAAATTTTGGCACGAAAAATTACATTTTTGTTTTTTTTTAATGTAGGCTCAATGCCTACATTTTTTTTTCTACTTATGCCAATTTTCCCCATTCCCAATAGGCTTTATTGCAAATCTTGAGGCAATTTGTAGTTAATTAATACAATAAATAAATATTTTGTATTTAATTATGAAATAAAAGTACCATATATGATACCATATTGTAGGCGTGTTTAGTGTGTTTAAATTATGCCTTGCTGTGGACTGTAATGTAAACTGTATGATAGGCGTGTATAATTTTTCCATAGTGTATTTTATAGTTCTATATTGCTATTTCAGTGTCTTCGACGCGGTTTTCACAGCTGTTTCGCATTTATGCAAGTATTTCCAATAGGCACATGATATCTATGCGTGTTTCCAAAGCTTAATTGTACAGATATTATAATTTGCAATCTGCATGTCACTGTACAGTCCTTGCATATTTGTGTATACAGTAATAAATTTACAGGGTTTCTAAGCTTTGTGCTCGGTTGGGCTGGTCCTACCAGTTTTCCAGGTGCACCTACGGGGTACGGATTGTTCAGGATCACGTATGGGTATAAAGAGCAGAAGTCGTAGTAATGGAGTTTCACGCCCTCCGTACGTGGAAAGTATAGCTTGGAGGGATTTGTACAACCTCCGAACAAGCTATCATTGCATTTCAGATGATCCAACACCATTGAACGCTTGAGCGTGTTTATCTCTTCACGGTACTGTCCATCTGTTTCCATCCGTGCATCATACTCATGCTCCCACAATATCTTGTGAGTGAAATGGGTGCCTATAAGGTGATCGCTGGTGCGGGTCTACCGTGGATATCTCCTACGATTCCGCACTCAGGACGGGGGCATCCGTGCCACCAACAGCCGTTAAAGGAGTACACAGTCTTCTCACCAGTGGCACGGTTTTCGCTTAGACCATCAACCCAAAAAAACACGACCACTAACCTTAATGGGTACTTCCCCCGTGTTGCGGGCATGTTTTATGGATACACCTGTCTGCTGTCATAGGTGTATGAGCCAGTAAATAGCCTTGTGCCCATAACTGCGAGCGTTGTTTCTGTGAATGACGGCTAAAGTGCCTTTAGGCATGAAATTGTTCTTGAACACCGTAAGGCACAATGAGGCGATCGTGGTAGCGACTTGCAGCGGATCGCAGTTGAAATGATCTATGTACTACCTTCTAAAGGATTGGAAACATACTCTAAGCACGCGCACATCATTCACGCTCATCAGCTATATTGTAAGGATTATCTTCATTAAAACTGTTGTAGTAGCGGTCAAAATCTTTACGTTCACCTGTACTCATGCATTTATAGTTAAGTAAGATTTGGGGGGAGGTAGTCCTACGTAATTTAAAGTGTCGCTAGTGAGAAAAGTGCTAGGGAAATACCCTTTTGAAACTTCGGCGGCTACGGACATTACCTTCGGTAGCTTGGCTAATTTACAAGGTGTAAATAATAAAGTGTCTTTAAACTGGACATTACCTCTTATTTGCATCTGTATAAGCTTGTTCCCTCTTTTCAAGGGATCGCCTGTAAATATCTCCATTGACTCGTGCTCAAGCAGTTCCTTATAAAGGAAATGTGTGTAAAATTTTGCCCCGTTATGGCCAACAATATACACAGTCATTTTTTTTAACTTTTCCGCTAACTTGGCAATATAGGACACAAAGAGCTTCACAGGGCTGTCGTGTGCGATCGTTTTAAAAACGTTTGTCCGTTTACCACATTTGTGACACTCATCACACTCAGTCTCCATGCACTCATCGCAGATAGTCTGACTTACAAGTAGATGTGGGATAACCTCTTTCGTTTCAGAGTTTGTGTAAGTTTCTATATCGTAGTACACAGTTATACAAGGTCTATTTTTAGCTTAGCGTCTTTCATAGAGCATAAATGTTTTACTCCATCCGCCTTATATTTCTCATGGCATTTTTGAACAGTGAATTTCATCACATTTATGCTTCAAATTCACCCAAATATCCATCATATCAAACATACCACATTCACAGATTCTCATTTTCTTGCACGTGCCAATTGACTTATAGACCTCAAAACAGTTATTTTTGAAAAATGTACGTCTTCATACATTACAGTCCCTTTTCTCAGCTTCAACTACCAGACTTTCACATTTGGAGCTTTTACACTGCTCACATACCATGTGGAAATCCTTACAATGTTTCACTATATCATCAGAAAACTCGAGACACCCCTTACACAAATCATGATGCCTTCCATATTTTCAACTTTTATCATACCTCGCGTAAAGAGTCCTTATCTTACGGATGGGGAGATACGTTGCTCCTGACAGTCCTAAAATAAGTAGGGGTCTTGTACGATCCCTCACACAACTTTTAAAAACATACACAGTCCTACGACGATCATCCATTCCAAATACAACTATATGAACATTCATTTGCAGCACCACCCTTCTCAACTCTTCAGGTTTATTGTATTTAGCACAATAAACATATAAGCTAAGGCTATTGCTATAAAGCCGCAACCATGATCGGCGTTTATATGCCGTCTGTAAATAGCCTGAGAATTGAAGTTAAGAGTATGAGGTGTGGCACTATGACCCGTAACACGGAGTACACGGTCAATATCTACCGTGAAGTTGTCCATGTTCAAGGCGATTCTACTTTGAGAAACCTGCATTATACGGTCTAAGATATATTCTATGCCTACAGCGGCCAAGCGTCTGGATGGTATTACTACCCAGAAATCTACATCCCCGTCATCTGACCCGAACCCGAAGGACAGCCTCGTCCTGACTACACGTTCGTCGCGGTTCTGAATGGCAAACTCCATACGTTCAACTACACGTCACAGACCGTGTTCAACACCATTGCTATACAGAAATCCAGGGTCAAACCTGACTATCTACCGATTTCTAGTCAGGGCAGGGGTGGGGGTAGCGCTGCGTAACAGTTCGAATGTTATTCCATCCTCTACAGAGCAAGGAGCTGCTGTTGTTGTTGCGGAGGATGTACCCGGAACTGAACAGGAATAAGGGAGTACAACTTCATTTGAGGAAGGAGCTAGTGTGGGGGTTGTGTCGTAAGACGTAGAGGGCTGGGGTTCTATTACTGGGGATCTAACAACCGGCGCACACCTGGCACACTTTATAACTGACGTGGGCGGCTCTTCATCATGCCTCCGCTTTGAATTGTCGCGTGGGGATGCTACAGGTGTTGCTGGTGTGTGTTTGTCAGCGGGGATGGAGTCTGTATCCACAACTACACTGTCATCGAGATCGTCTGTAATATCGATGATGGGGGCATGATGCTGTACCTCATCGTCATTCACGGTTCTGTGGAAGAAGAGGAAAAACAAGACTGTAGAATATAAGGAACACCATTTAAATTTTTATTATATTTTATAAATGATCCACTTACGAGTGTGACGTGTTAGAGATGGATTCTGTAGAAAAATTCAGGTTCACGAGCCCGTCCACATGTATTATATCTGGTCCTACAGGATGTGATAAAACTGTGTTTATGCTTAAAAACATTAAAGATAAAGGGGAGATGTTCTCAAAATTTGTGCATAAAGTCATATGTTGCGATTAGACGTACCAGTCAGTATTCAAAGAGTACCAAGATATTTTTTTCCACAAAGGTGTATATGACGTTAATTCGATAAAGGGAACATACAGTCATTGTAATTGAAGATCTAATATTGGGAATGGATAAAACGTTTGCCGAGACATTTACAGTGTTTTCCCACCATCTTAACATAAACGTGTTTTTCATCAATCAGAATCTATTTTTCAAAAATAGATACATGCGCGATGTGTCGTTAAATACACAATATCTAGTCTTATTCGCTCAACGTAGAGATGTGTCACAAATTGGGGTATTAGCCAATCAAATGTTCCCGAATCAGCGTAAGGAGTTTTTGTAAGTTTATAAAGAAGCTACAAGTCAACGTTACGGATATTTTATTTGTGACCTTCACCCGCGAAACACGTTTAGGGTGCTTCTAATAACGAATGTATTCCCAAATGACCCTGAAACGGTGTATATTTCAGAATGTCAAAGAGGCGAAAGAAATACCGTGAATTAATAAAAATTTATCATCGACTGCCCCAGGCACTGCAACAGATGTTTGTTAAAAATAGTGACTCGGACTTTTTTAAAATACATCTGTGAAATCTGTCTTAACGTTATAAAATGTAATGTACCAATGAAAACCCCTCAGAAGGCTCGCCTTCGCCGGTAAAAGAACATAATACGTACACTCGCTCGTAAAAGTTAAACTGTGGGGAAGAAAAAACGAAATATTGTACAAAGAGGGGGGAGGGTCATTCCTCCCCATCTTATTTTCAGTTTTGGGGCCTTTACTGACTACATTAATATAATGAAAAACTTGGTAGTGATTCCACACGAGGTGTATGCTTCACTGCAAAGTTCAAAGAGTCCAGACACGGTTCTAGAACCCCGTAAAAGCAGTCTTAAAAGAATGGAAAGCGAATTGTTAGCCCTATTAAACAGTGAAAAGTAACGTGATGAAAAAAGAATCTTATAACAAGAAGCTCTGCAGAAATTTCTTCACGAGTACGAAAATTATAAGAATCCGACAGAGATGCCCGTGGTTATTAGACAGCGCGGACAACGATGAACATGGCGACAAAGGACCTGGTACCGACGCTAGAGTTGACCATTCAAAGAATAGCGGATCGAACCCACAACATATCGAACATGTATTAAAAAGTATTCTGCCACATACATTGAGGAATAAAAGTTTAAGTACTTTAACACCGGTCTGCATGAAAATCGATTTCTTTATTTTGAGTTGTGATTCTGAAGCAGTTCGCTGCGCTGAATTAAAAAATGCTACCAGTTTTTTTCTATCACCACAGTTTTAAAGTTATTAGCAAACAAACTTTGGGGCATTTTTTTAATTTTTTACCTTTTTTATCTTTAATTAATTTCGTTTTTTCATATTTTTCAGATAGATAATTCTAACATTACGTCTTTAAAATTTTAATAATGGCTTCTAGAGGATGTACCCATAGTCCAGACATATTTTGTTATATTTGTGGTCGGTATGTTCTTGTAAAACAAAGGACAAATGTAACGACCTTCATTAAGAGAGGTTATCATGCTTATTTTGGAATTAAATTAGGAGATCAAGACAAAAGTTGGGCTCCACACAAGGTTTGTCTTACGTGTGTTGCGACACTAAGGAATTGGAGCAAAGGTAAAAAGAAAAGTTTGCCATTTGTGATCCCTATGGTATGGCGCGAGCCTAGAAACCATACCGACGACTGCTACTTCTGTTCTTGCAATGTTAAAGGTTATAATGCAAGGAATAAAGAGAGCCTTCAATACCCAAGTCTTCCATCTGCAATAAGGCCGGTACCCCATGGTCCAGAAGTTCCTATTCCACGCCCACCCGAGAGTCTGGATCAATACAATTCAGATTCTGATTCAGCTCCAAACCCAGACAATGATGATGTTTATGAACAGCCAACAGCTGACCGAGATCCTCCTAAACCATTAACCCAAGCCGAACTAAATGACTTAGTCAGGGATTTGAATCTGCCTAAGGACTCTGCAGAACTTTTGGGGTCTAGATTGCAGGAGAACAATTTATTGGCATCCGACACATACTTCGCTTGGTACAGAAATCGAGAAAGACTTCGTGCCTTTTTTCGAAGAAGATGGTCCCTTGGTATTTTGCAAGGACATCACAGGATTAGTGTGCAAGCTAGGCATCGAATACCAAACCAGTGACTGGAGGTTGGTTATAGATTCCTCTAAAAGCAGTCTAAAAGGAGTGTTACTGCACAACGGTAACAAATATGCATCAATCCCAGTGGCCCATTCTACTCATTTAAAAGAGACCTATGATAACATGAAACTGCTTCTGGAAAAAATTCAGTATCAAAATCACAGATGGATATTGTGTGGGGATCTCAAAGTCCTTTGCATGTTACTTGGGCAGCAATCAGGATACACTAAGATGCCATGTTTCATCTGCGAATGGGATAGTCGAGCACGTGACCAGCACTGGAAGCGGAAAACTTGGCCTCCTTGAGAGAATCTTACCTCAGGATCAAAGAACATTTTACATGAACATCTAGTTGAACCAAATAAACTCCTCCTACCACCCTTGCACATTAAGTTAGGCTTGATGAAGCAGTATGTCAAAGCATTGAATAGAGAAGGTGAGTGTTTCAAGTACATTTGTTTAAAATATCCAAAGATTAGCTACGAGAAAATATAGGAAGGTGTTTTTATTGGTCCTCAGATTAGAAAGTTATTGACAGACGATCATTTCCTGAACACAATGACGAATAAAGAAAAAGAAGCATGGCTTGGTTTCAAAGATGTTGTTGAAAACTTCTTGGGAAACTACAAAAGCCAAAATTATGAAAGACTGGTGGAAAATATGCTTAAAATGTTTTGCGCCTTAGGCTGCAAATGAGCCTGAAAGTTCACTTCTTATTTTCGCATCTTGACCGTTAACCACCCATTGATGGAGGGGAGAGAGTATTTTGCTGGGAACGGGACTGGTTGTTATATATATTTACCCTACATTATTATGTAAGCGTTACTGTAGTGTATAACAACAAAATTTATGGTTTAGCATGTGCAATCCAATGTTGGTCTCGATAAGATGGTTCACATTTGGGGATAAATGGGGGATTTATGACACCCTGTAGTAAGAAAACCATACGTGATAGGGAAAAACTAACTATATTTTGAGATCAGCGCACTCAAATTATATAGAATCACCAAATAGTTTGTAAAAATCGATCGACAAGTTTTCAAATGTGTACTGGTGTAATCTATTGAATGAGAATCCCAACATAGAGTGGACCGATATAGGTGAGATCATTGTGGAAGGAACAAAGGCACCGTGCTAGAATATCGTTGACATCGTCCATGATCTGGTGAAAAAGTGGGATAGGCCCTCACCATCAGGATGGAAGCATATTAAATCAAGACTAAACAAATAAATGTCCCCAAACCATTGATAGGTAATCTGAATAGGTTAAAAGACTTGGAGCATGCCTTGCATGTGCCACAACTAAGAGTCATCATCTCGAACAGTAGCATCTCTGAAGAGAAGAAAGAAGAGGCCAAACAACAACGACCAATCCTCTCCACGTGCCTCTAAAATACGCAAATGGCATACATATTAAAAAACGTTATTATGACATTTCTAGCCCAGCCTCCTAGGAGGCGTTGATAGACTGTAAAGAAGTGTTTACAATGATGGAGTAAGAATAAAGATATTGGATGTTGAGAAGATTTGCGGGGGCAGGATGCTTATACACTTTATAAGCCGGTGAGAAAAAGGTTTAAAACAGCCAAGACAACCGTGCCATCGATTGACTCTATTTGGCAGGCGGATTTAACAGATACGCAAAGATACTCAGTGTATAATGATGGCTACCGCTACATTCTATTCATAATAGATGTATTCTCTAGATATCTGTGGCTAATTCTTCTGAAAAATAAATCGCCTGAAACAGTTGATAAAGCCACCAAAATGTTGATGTTGAAAGAAAACAGATTCCTGGGTATTTTTGTACGGATATGGGGAAAGAATTTATAGGACGAGCTTTGCAGAGCATGTTGACAGATTTTAATATCAGTTATTACACTAGCAATTCTATACTTAAGGCCTCTTTAGCTGAAAGAGTTCAACGTACTATAAAGGAACGCATGCGTCACTATTTTACACATACAGATATAAATACATTCTGGAGTCGCTAGCCTCATCCCACAACCATTCACACGACCTTACGATTGGGACAACACCTAACAAGTTTTTAGAAAGAGGTACGCACACAGAGCGTGAAGTGAGAAGAGATATTCATAGACTACTGCCACACTCTGCGGTTTCAAAATCACTGATTATATAAGGTTGTCGCGTTCGGGTAATAAATTCGCGAAGGGATTTGAGCAAGGTTGGACCAGTGAGATTTTTAAAGTTTGGGCTATGAGACCTAAAGGCGAGATAATGCTGTATTGCGTTGAAGATTTGAATGGGGAAGAAATTGCAGCAAAGGTTCAAGAAAAGAAAAATGTACCTAGTGAAATGGCTAGGGTATTCAGAAAGCGTCAACACCTATATAAACGCTGGTGCAATAATGAATCTTAAATAGTATGCTCCATGGCAACTAACCATTTCTACGTCACACTATCGTCCTCTTCTTCTCTGTCTGTACATACTAACAACACCCTGGACAACTTTGTAACAGAACTCCATGGGCTCATTGAATTGGATCGTGATTCGTATGAGGTGGGGATATGCGAAATTCAGCTGGATACCATCTTTTTAACTATTGATTATAAAGAACCCGTTTTTTAAGGTTCTTAGAGACCTTGATGAGTGTGAAAAAGCCAGGGTAACTCGGGATGAAACCATGCGTATCGCCCGGAGTGGAGATGCACGGTATTACACTACAGTAGTAAAACTAGACCCTGGCCGTTATGGTGCTACTGAGGATGTTGTGAGAGACTTAAACGTTAGTTTAAAAAGCTCAAATCTTACGGCTCATTTATACGAAATCGTAAACAAAGTAGCCCCTGCACATACTCTGACTCTAAAATCACAGGCGAACAGAAATATTAAAGACAAAGGGCTGTTCAAAATTATAACCTAGGGGCGATATGGATCAGCCCTCTAAAGAGATACCTTTCACGAGCCTTATATATCAGTTGAAATTGGAGAAATTGGGTGAGGCTGTACATCCCCAGACATGTGCTATATTTACAGCAATATAGTGGAGCACCAGTTTGTTGGGGATACCCAGTCACGCCTGCTGCGTATCGCTCACATCCTTAAACATAGAGGGAAGAGTTTGAGTATTGCATATGATAAACCCCATTATGTGAATGTCGCAACTAATCTATTAACCAACATATCAATATATATAAGAACGATTGAGGGAAAAAATTTCTATTCGGTGATGGAAGCTTAACAGTGAAGCTGCACTTTCGACGCACTGAGTTATAATGGAACGAAAGCCTTTCACAGTCTATCGAGGTGTGAGATACCAGCGTGGGAGTGGGCTTGGATCCATTTTTTCAACCATCCTACGTACGGCTGTCCCCTTGCTGAAGAGGAATGCCACATATCTCGGGAGGAAATCGTTACAACCAGTTTTTAACACGGTAGAAGACATAATGGCAGGGGCTAAACCTAAAGAAGCTCTAAAAAAACACTTAAAGCGCACACGGAACGAAATCATCAAAGATGCCAAGAGAAAAATGCGTGGTGGTGGGAAGAAGAAGAGGGCTGTCCGGAAGAAGAAGAAGGGACTACCAGCACGTGGCGTAAAACGTAAAAGGATATAAAAAAAGAAGTGCTCTTAGCGACTGAAACCTTTGATTAATAATTTTTTTAAAAATATATAAGCTAAGGACATTGTTCTCTTGAATCATAGACTGTTTACTGCTTGTCGAGAGAGGTGGCACTATTTCTGGCTAGTCATGACACGTTTCATTCATCCGTGTAGTTCAAATGTTGTAAATTGGAGCTGTCCCTCTTTGACATGTCCCCAACGCAAGTTTCTATTGAGCACAGTGACTTTATTACGAGTAATCCATTAAACACAATTAGCTCCCCTAGTGCCCCTAGAATTCGTGATACCCAGCTGAGGCCCTTACTTTTTTGATCGAAGCTGCGTGCACATGTACGCTAAACTACGTATAGCCCATTCAGATGGAACGGACTGCGATGATAAATACGTTGTATTTCACGAAACAAACTTTCTTCACTTCATATTCAGCCACTGTGATGTGTATTTAAATCAGGTCAACATCTCTGCAGGAGCAGGTTATTATCACCTACGAGCCTATCTGGAAAATATCCTCAACTTCTCAAAAGAAGCGAAGGATACCTTTTTAAATTCCGAGGGCTATTATCAGGCTAAAGACGAAAGCAGTATAAAGGGCAAATTTACAAATTCTAAAAAAGAAGATATATGAATATTTTGGGCGCCTGCATACAGACTTCACATTCCAGGAGAAGCTGCTTGTGAATGGGGTCGATATGAAATTAAAGCCCACTCGCACGAATCCTGAGATCTGTTTAAATCTGGAAGCTGGTCAAGAAGAGGGTGCAAAGCCAGTTGTGATTCATGTTATGGAAACATACCTTCGCGTACGTCGAGTGAAACTACGTTCCCCAAAACAAATAGAAATTGAAAAAAATTTACTACAAGCCACAATAAAATACCCAGTTAACAGTACAGATCAAATTATACACGGTGCCTGCAGGGTTGGCATCGAAACAGATAGAAAACTTCGCCTTGTGAGCTCTACCTAAAAGAATATTAATTGGTATGCAGGACCACGCTTCTGTGAAAGGGAAATATAAAAAGAACGCCTTTAAATTCGAGAATTTCGGCCTTAAAAATGTAACTTTATACGTCAATGGCATAGCGTTGGGGGAAACATTGGAGGCGGATTATTCATCAGACACTCTTTTCCCGCTTTGCTCGAGAGCTTATATTAATCTTGCCCATATTGCCGGGGGCCTGCGATGAGCTAGGAATTGGTGTAACGCAGAAAGAATTCATCGAGCAATTTAACCTTTATTCGTTTGACATCACTCCTGACTTATCTGCTAGTGTAAATCCACACTTAAGTCCACAGCAGAGTGGAAACATTTCAGTCAGACTCGAATTCGCCAGGCCGATTGACTCCCCTATTAGTGTATGAGTATATCTCGAATCACAGCCCCTAATAGAAATTCACAGATTCAGGAGTGTAGTTACTGACTTTTAAAATGGATGCGAATACACTTCAGAGAGTAATGAATAGTGACCGAATCACACGTTCCAAATTTATCGGTGTGTTTGCAAAGAATAAAACATTGAAATTGCGAACTACGAGAGAGTGCGGCGGACTTAGTGTGAACACGGATGTTATTGGTAGCGAAGGGATTCATTGGATAGCTATCTACTTTAAAAATAGGAAAAGAATGT
The DNA here is from genome assembly GCA_023014485.1 of Bathynomus jamesi. NCBI lineage: Eukaryota > Metazoa > Arthropoda > Malacostraca > Isopoda > Cirolanidae > Bathynomus > Bathynomus jamesi. Next base: position 551,484 of record JAJOZX010003111.1, read on the forward strand.
ACGACTTTAACTCGATGGGGACTCATCCATGGAATGACTCTATTATTGTAAAATTTCTCGAACAGATGCATATCCCGGAAATTGTCTGGAATCTATACTGATTTCAGGGATACTTTAGTAATACTTGCGGGATGTTGTGTCTTTAATTTCTCTTACACAAGTCAAGTGGGAAGGAATTTACAATTTTTTAAAATTATTAGACCCGTGTCACACTGAGCTAAATGATGAGTTGGTATGCAGAGAGATAAAAAACCGTTTTCCGTTTGTGCGCACTCGATGTGTTGTATGAAGTTTTACGCGTATATATAAAATGTAACTTGAGTAATTGCAACAATATTGTGTAGAATATAAGATGTCTCCAATAATATTAGTCTTGTGTTCTGTAGCTTATTTAAAATTTAATGGATGCTAATTCTGTAATTAATTTAAGATGGATATAAAAAATTGTACTAAGTTATAAAATATTCCTTATGTTTCTATGAATTAATAAATTGATGAAAATACACTGCGTCTTGTTCTTAACCAAAACAAAAAGAAAAACGCTTACATTAGTTCTCCGACGATCTGGCATTCGTTGGACTGGATGTGATCCAATACTTCGACCCCCGTGTTCAGGTCACTGTCTACGACTTGCGTTTCTTCAAAACTATCACGAAAAGATTGTATAACACGAGTCAGTTCCTCATAGGACCTATAATAAAAAGACCACGGTTGTAGACAGAAAATTACTTTTGGCTGTTCATACATTTTTCTGAATCTTTTTTAATTAAAACCCATTTGTTTTTCATCAAAAACACATGCAGAGTACATATATGTAGGAAGAGAGTTACAAGGAGTTACAATGTGAAGTATCAAATATCTTCAAACCACTCAGAGAAGTTTGTAGCCGCATTAAGAGAAAATGGCGAATAATTTCACATTTCAAAATGAACTTATGGATTTTATAAAATTAATTAAAACTTGCAAAGGAGTCTTGATTGTTATAAGGTAAAAAAGTTCAACGAATTTGTATGAATAGAAATATGAAAACAGGACTTCACCATAATACTAATAATTATTAATTAGTTATTACTAATTGAAACTAATCTATAATTAAAAATTGAGGATACCTATTTTAATGAAACATTTTACATCAAAATGCAATGAGTTGAAAATGTATTATTACAGTCCATATATATATATATATATATATATATATATATGTTAAAATGAACAATTAATAATCCATATTCATTTTCACATGAGAAACCAAAATCACCTGAGCGATTTTGGATAAAAATTTTATTTGTAGGTTTCTATTTTTGTTTGTGTCAGAACCCTACGATCTACCATTTCTATGGTTTAGTCGTATCCATTTTTCCATTTTTCATTTGTTATAGAATGTATTATAATTAATTATGGTTGTCTTGCATCTCACCGTCGTCCCTAGATTATGCATACACATTGCATATAACAGGACTGGAACCCGCAGTTGTACTACTTAGTCCTTAATACCCACTCTTTGTCTCTAATTCGTTTCTTTTAAATCCTCCCAATAATGACTTATACACTATGACGTCATAAGATAACTTAAATTTCCTTCACGGTTTCCATACCTTGAACACTGAATCACGTGTTCAGTATTTGAACATCTTCCGTATTCAATGTATGGTAAATTCTTTAATGATAATAATAAAAAACTTCATTCTCTATACGTCATTATTTATATGTTGTGTCCTACCTATTGTCTACTGATGCCTACCAACCTATCAGTCCATGTTTAAGCATGTCTATATTACGCACACAACCTATTGTGTTACGTACCAATATGTGTAAAAAATTGTGCATTCGTACATGTCCTCTGATGATTACGTACATCGTTAAGTACATGTACATTTGTACATCCGTTCACATGTATTCCTTTTATTTCTTTTCTTTAAATTAATTAATTTCTCGCAAGATATTCATAAATGCTTAGGCGAGTGGTCGAGTTCCGCTAATCAGCATAAATCGAACATCTGGAAAACGAAAGACCTCCTGTCCCTCTGATTTTGGATTTATAACACAGTGTCATGCGTTATGTTATATCTCGTGTGTGCCCATGTACTTTGTGTCGTACTAATAACCATATATAATAACCATATATAAATATAAAAGCGCTGTACGAATTGTAAACGACGTAATGTACTTTAATAAAATTGTAATTAAATGTAATAATTTAATATAATGTAATGCACTTTAATAACGATAATTAACGATAATAAGCGAATGTGAATCATTAATGATTGTAATCATAATTGTAATGAACCAAAATTACAACGTACACAATGATGTACTTAGATTGTACTTATGTACTACTACGAAATTATATCGCCTTCAGAAATGTATACTCGGCGAAAATATTATTAGTTTTTATTTTGTTTTTTAAATTTTTATTTGGAATCTTTTATCTGATCACGTGTTTAAAAGGGGGGAAACTTAACCTTCAAACTGCATTCCCCCAAAATTTAGATTATATGTATAAAGCATGTAATTGTAAAAGTCAATTCATGACTACTTCTTCACTTCTGCTTCTGCTTCTTAGACTACACTCCCAGAGGAGGGGGCAGAGGCCCCTTGCCTCCTTAAATTTTTAGATTCCGGCCTAAGCCAAGGTCGAAAGAGGTCGAACCTCTACCCCTGTAAATTCAGAGCACTACCTGTACATTTTTAGAAGTAAATTACAGTGGAAGAAAGTTTATTTTTATCTTTTCCTTCGAGACAACCCAAGACTATAGAAAGAGAAGAATTAACAGGTCTGTCGACCCTATAGCGAGAAAAAAAATAGAATGTTATAGAAGAAACTAACGCGACAAATATCCGTTGCTGCCTCCCAACCAGAACCCCCGTCGACTCCGAACCGACACAGGGCCATAGACGGAGGGGTTATAACATATATATATATATATATATATATATATATATATATGTGTGTGTGTGTGTGTGTAAAAATGAACAATGAATAATTCCTACATTCATATAATTCTTATATTCATTCACATAATTCTTATGTTCATTCGTATACTTTCTATATTTATATAATCCTTATATTCTTATTCACATATTCATTTTGACATATGAAGTCCAAAATTGTATAACGATGACACGAGTTTGGATAAAATTTTGAGTTGCTTTCTATTTTATAATTGGCTAATTATTTCTTTGTAAACTACTTAATCATTTTGTATAAAGTCCAAAATCGTATAACGCTGACACAAGTTTGTTTACATTTTTAATTTGCTCTCTATTTTATAATTGGTTAATTATTTCTTTTTAACCTACTTAATCATTTTCGTAGACTTAGCTTAATAATGTAATCTTGTTCATTTCCTGTATACATTCTCTCTTCGTTTTAAAAGATTAAGTCATATCCTGCTTAACGTTTAATGTTTAATCTTAAACCTTTAATTTTCTCCCATGTGCATGTTTGTTTGTAATTCGTGATGGGAAGGCATATTTCAATTTCCATTTTTAGTTAACTCGGCAGATCATGATAACATTAGATCTGTCAATATGCGGTTTGAAATAAAAATATGGCTTCCTCTTGCATTGCAGTCTAGACACTGCTACAGCAAAAATATTTGTATTTAAATGTTTTACAAAGTGAATCAGCCTATTGAGAATAAAAAAAAAAGATCAGCATTAAATAATAATATCAGTAAATATTCAGTATAAAAGACCATAAAATTTCTCCAATATATTTTTCTGATCTGACTGATCTAACTTAGAGGCTGAGCATTACCTGTAACATTTTAACAGTAAATTATGTATAGTTAGAGAAAATCTTTGTCTTCTCCTTCGAGCCTTGCTCCCTTCAGAGAACTTACTCTTAAATAGAGAAAAATAATTTCCCGATACGTTATAAGAAGAATCGAGGAACCCTCAGGGAATTTAGTAAGCCTCACAGAATCCTCCGATCCACTACGAGAAGAAATCGGAGAGTAGTATAAGAGAAACTTCTGCGATTTCCTATACGGTACCAAAGTAACAAATCCGTTGCTGCCACTCACCAGAATCCCCGGCAACTTCGAACCACCCAAGGTCATAAACGGAGGGGTTAACAACTCGCGACCTTGCCAGGATTCTTCCAGTCTTCCAAACCATGGAACTTGAACCAACATTCAGTTGACCGGTGTATCACGACTTCCAGTTCGTCACATCCAACATTCAATTGACCGGTGTGTCACGACTCCAAGTTCTCCACGCCCATTTCTTCGTCCAGGAACGAGTGGTCAGCAAGACACGTCTTCAGGACACGTCTCCAAAGATTTCGCCGTAAGAATCTTGTTAAGTACAGATCTCTATTTTTTAAAGTAATTTCTAATCATTTGAGAAGTCATTATTATTAACAGTTAATAATTAGTATCGAACCAGAATTAACAAAAAACACTGTGAACATTCCATACACAAGTGATACATTTCTTTTTATTGAAACCGAGTTATTTTCACTATTATAGTTACTATAGAATCATTTTATTTTATGTGCCAATGATAATATTACCGTACATTCACGTACATTTGAATGAAATTTTGTTTACATTTTTTTTATTATTTTGTTTACAATTTTTTTCAAATTTTTTCATAGTTATGCAAATTTTTGTGCATTTATTTATTTGTGTATTTCTTAGATTGAGTAGTTAGGAGAGCCACTCAAGTCATTCCATAGATTAAGATCGGTCAAGCAGACCGAATTAGAATATATTAAGAGTACCTTCACATATGAGTGATTCAGACGGTACGCTTTCTGACATTGAAAATTCCCCTACACCCATTTTTCCACCTACCCCGCGCCCTTCAAATATATTTCCCAACAAACAAACTTCAGATCAAACATGTCTGAAACCGCCGCCGCCCCAGCATACATAAACTTAGGTAGACTTGTAAACCTTCCCCCATACTGTCCTAATTTTTAAGGGGACCATAGATAGTAACTTTGTTGAACCACACGTAAGACCTTGGATTGAGTCTCTAGAACAACATTTCTTACGCGAAAACATCACAGATGATGATATAAAGATTAGGGAAGCTAAAAGGTTTATCGACCCTAAAGAGGGGAATGCCCACGATACAGTTACATACGTCCCATCCATCAGCGAAGCTACAACGTGGGACAATTTTTAACAAAACTTATTAGAATAAGCTGTCTTCCAAGCTAAATGGAATAAAGAAGAACATGAAAATTTAAATAATTTTATTACACGAACACATAAACTCGTAGAAGCCCTCCAAGCCGCTGAAAGTGCATGTGACATTACATTCATTTCAAAACAAAGAAACCTAATAGTAGCAGCAACCATTTACCAAAACTTACTCGTAGCATCTAAAACGAAATTTTAAGAGTGTCTAAATATTGACAAACCAGTAAGTGCAGCCATAAATAAACACGGGAACATTACTCAGACTTAGAGAGCCAGAACTACCGGAAGGGTAGAGAGACCCCTATACACTATATTCAGCAACAACAAAAACAAAAACAACAACAACAACCCTCTAAATCTAGGTCGATGCAGGGAACACCACCTCAGAAACAAGCCCCACAAACCCAGAATGCACGCCCTCCTCCTCAGTGTTTTAATTGCGATAGTTTTTGGCATATGATGAGTCAATGCAATTATCCGCCTTATTGCTCCTACTGTCATGAACATGGTCATCGCAGTGGAGACCGACAAAAATGTGCTGACAAAGCCCCTGTAGGGTACAGGCCGCACTTCCAGAGATCAACTCGCCAACGTTCCCAAGAGCCATCCAATTCTCAGAAACCAGTTGTGACACGTGCGATGCATGTTCCAAGTCTTTTAACCTATTCAGATTACCTATCAATGTTTTGGGGACATTTATTTGCTATAGTCTTGCTTTAATGTCTCCATCCTGCTGGTGAGGGCCTATCCCACTTTCTCACCAGATCATGAACAATATCAACGATATTGGATCCTTGTACCCGTGCTCCATCAACAACGACCTCGCCTGTGTCGGTCCACTGTATGAGATCCTCACTCAATAGCTTATATAGACAATCCTTTATTCCTCAATGTATGGGAGAGGCTGTTTTTTAGCACACGTTCGATGTGCTGTGTTCCGCTGCTCTTTGGTTGCTCAGACCCTGTGTCAGTATGCTCTGCGCTACTCGAGCTGTGCCTCACGGTGAGTTCTGTAGGATGCTTATAATCTTACTCTCCATTCTTTTAAGCCAACTTTTAAGGGGTTCTAGAGCCGCGTCTGGGGACCTTTGTAATGAAGCATACATTTAGTGCGGGATCACAACCACCTTCTTCATTATATTAATCTAGTCAGTAAAGGCCTCAAAATTGAAAATAAGATGGGCAGGAACGAACTGCCTCTTTGTACAATAATACGCTTTTTCTTACCCACAGTCTGACTTTTATGGGAGAGCGTCCGTATTATGTTCTTGTAACGACGTAAGCGAGCCTTCTGAGAGGATTTCATTGGAACATTACATTTTATAACATTAAGGTCAGAGTCGATATTTTTAACAAACATCTGCTGCAATGGTCGAGGCAATCGTTGGTAGATTTTTATTAATTCGCGGTATTTCTTTAGCCTACATATTCGTCATTCTGGAATATACACTGTTTCAGGTTCGTTTGGAAATATATACGTTCTGAGAAGCACACTAAACGTGTTTCGCGGGTGAAGGTCACAAAGCAAATATCCATAACGTTGCTTTGTGACCTCTTTATAAACCTCCAAAAACTCCTTACGCTGACTCGGGAACATTTGACTGACTAATATCCCAATTTGTTACACATCTCTACGTTGCGCGAATAAGACTAGATATTGTGTATTTAACGACACATCGTGCAGCATGTATCTATTTTTAAAAAATAGATTCTGATTGATGAAGAACACGCTTATGTTAAGGTGGTGGGAGAATACAGTAAATGCCTCGGCAAAAGTTTTATCCATCTCCAACATGAGGTCGTCAATTACGATGACTGTATGTTCATTTCCCTTTAGTGAATTAACGTCATAGACCCCCTTGTGGAACAATACATCATCTTGGTACTCGTTGAACACTGATTGGTATGTCGAACAGCACCATATAACTTTATGCACAAATTTTGAGAACATTTCACCCTTTTCTTTAATGATATTAAGCATAAATACCATTCTACCACATCCTGTCGGTCCAGATATATACATGTGGATGGACTCGTGAATCTGAATTTTTCTACAGCTTCCAATTCTAACACGTCACAACCCTAAGTGGCTCATTTACAGAATATCAACAATAACGAGTTCTGCTCCTTATATTTTGTTTTCTTCTTCAACAGAACCGTGAATGACGACGATGTACAACCCCCCATCATCGACATCACGGATGAATCCATTGACCGTGCATCTACAGTGCCCATACCCTCCGATGAACCCTCACCAGCGACACGTGTAGCACTTTCAAAGCGGCGACATGATGAAGAGTCCTCTACGTCAGGTATAAAGCGCGTGAGATACGCGCCGGTTGTTAGACAGCCAGCAGTAGAACCCCAGCCCTCAACGTCTTAGGCGGCCAACCCCACAGTGGAGCGAGCCGCCAATATAGCCCCTTGTTCATCCTCCACAGCCCCCACCCGTTCTGTTGAGGCTGCAGTAATAGACCCCCAGCCCTCAACGTCTTACGCGGCCAACCCCACATCAGCCAATATAGACCCTTGTTCCTCCTCCACAGCGGTGACTCGTTCTGTTGACGATGATATAACATTCGAGTTGGTGCGCACCGCAACCCCTACCCAGCCTTGAATAGAAATCGGTATATACTGTAGTTAAGATTGATTCTAGATCCCTGTATAGCAATGGAATTGAGCACGGGCTACGTCGCGTTGTAGAGCGCATTGTAGAGTTTGCCCTTCAGAACCGCGACGAGCGTGAAGTCAGGACGAGTTTGCCCTTCAGAACCGCGACGAGAGTGAAGTCAGGACGAGTTTGCCCTTCGGATTCGGATCAGACGATGGGTCTGTAGATGATTTTTGGGTGGTAGTGCCGTTCAGACGTTTGGCGGCTGAAGATGTAGAGTATATATTAGCTCGTATAATGCAAGCCTCTAAAAGTAGTACAGCTTTCAATATGGACAACTTCACGGTAAATATTGACCGTGTATTCTGTGTTGCGGGCCATAGTGCCACACCTTACACTCTTATCTTCAATTCTCAGGCTATTTATAGACGACATATAAACGTCGATCGTGGTTGCGGCTTTATAGCAGTAGTCTTGGCTCGCATGTTTACTGTACTAAATACACACACCACAATAATTTGGCTGCCTACGGTCGTGGAGCGTGCCCGTAAACTAGCTGTAGACTGTGAACTTGAATTTGACTGTAATATGGGTCCTGAAGAGCTGAGAAGTGTAGAACAGAAAATGAATGCCCGTATAGTGGTATTTGGACTGGATGATCGTCGTAGGACTGTGTATGTTTTCAAAAGCAGTGTGAAAGATCGTACAAGACCCCTACTTATTTTAGGACTGTCAGATACAACGTATCTCCCCATCCGTAATATAAGGTGCCTTTACGCGAGTTATGACAAAAGTCGAAAATATAGATGACATCATGATTTGTGTAAGAGATGTCTCGAGTTTGCGGATGATATAGTGAAACATTGTAAAGATTGCCACATGGTATGTGAGCAGTGTAAAAGCTCAAAATGTGAAAGCCGTGTAGTTGAGGCTGGGAAGCGGGATTGTAACGTGTGTAGACGCACATTTTTCAATAATAGCTGTTTTGAGCTCCATAATTCAATTGGCACGTGCAGGAAAATGAGAATCTGTGAATGTGGTATGTTTCACACCTTGAATGGTAGCGGGGAGTTCAAGAAGAAATCAAATGTGACGTAATTCACTGTCCTACATGTCAGGAGGAATATAAGGCTGATGGAGTAAAGCATGTATGTTATATGAAAGACTCCAAGCCTAAAAACAAGCCCTGTATAACTGTATACTAAGATATAGAAACATACACGAATGCTGAAACCAAAGAGGTAATCCCACATTTACTTGTGAGCCAAACAATCTGTGATGAGTGTATAGAGATCGAGTGTGATGAGTGCCCCAAATGACGTAAACGGACAAACGTTTTTAAAACGAATGTCCACGATAGTCCTGTGAAACTCTTTGTGTCCTATATTGTCAAGTTAGCCGACAAGTTCAACAAAATGACTATATTCTCGCCCATAACGGGGCAAAGTTTGACACGCAGTTCCTTTATAAGGAGTTGCTTGAGCACGAGTCCTCTGAGATATTTACAGGTGATCCATTGAAAAGAGGCAACAAATTAATACAGATGCAAATAAGAGGTAATGTACAATTTAAAGACACTTTATTATTCACACCTTGTAAATTAGCAAAGCTACCCAGGGTGATAGGGGTAGCCGCTGAAGTTTCAAAAGTATACTTCCCTCACACATTCCTCACTAGCGAGACTTCAAAGTACCTAGGCCTACCTCCACCTAAACATTATTTTAACTATGATTGTATGAGTGCAGATGAACGTGAAGACTTTGATCGATACTACAACAGTTTTAATGAACGTAATCCTTATAATATAGCTGATGAATGTGAGCGCTATTGCATGAATGATGTACGAGTGCTTTGAGTATATTTCCAGGCTTTTAGAAGGATGTACATAGGCCGTTTCAAATGCGACCCGCTGCAAGTCGCTACCACCATCGCGTCATTATATTTTACGGTGTTCAAGAATAACTTCATGCCTAAAACCACCTTAGCCATTATTCACAGAAACAACCCCCGCAGTTATGGCCACAAGGCTATTTACTGGCTCATACACCTACACCAACAGACAGATGTATACATAGAGCATGCCCGCAACACGGGTGAAGTACCCATTCAGATTAATAGTCGTGTTTTTTAGGTTGATGGGCTAAGTGAAAACCGTGACACTGGTGTGAAGACTGTGTACTCCTTTAACGGATGCTGGTGGTATGGATGCCCCCGTCCTGAGTGCGGAATCGCGGGAGATATCCACGGTAGATCTCCTGCCGATTGTCTTGCATGGACCCGCACCCGCGATCAACTTATAGGCTCCCAGTTCACTCACAAAGTCTTGTGGGAGCATGAATATGATGCAAGGATGGAGACAAACGAGGCGTACCGTGAGGAAATAAACACGATCAAGCGTTCAATGGTATTAGAACCTCTCAAATGCGGTGATAGCTTGTTCGGTTGGCGTACAAACCCCTTCAAGCTATACTTTCCACCTACGGAGGGTGTGAAGCTCCACTGCTACGATTTCTGTTCGTTATACCCTTACGTGATGAAGAACAACCCGTACCCAGTGGGCGCGCCTGAGAAACTGGTGGGACCTAGTCTACCGTCCATCGCCGAGTTTTCAAGAAATTTGAATGATCGCTACTTTGAACTCTCTTTCGTAGACGTGCCCCCCCCTAACGATTTGTGGATGCCGATCTTACCCGTCGTTATCGACCACAAGCTCATGTTTCCCCTGTGCGTGAAGTGTGCGGAAGAGAATAACGGTGATTGGACCATACACCCCATCAGCTTAAAATCAGTGGGGTATATACAAGTCCTCAGCTGGCCCTAGCCGTACTCCATGGGCATAGAATACTGAAGATACATGAGGTGTGGAGGTTTCAGAAGCTACCCAACCTTTTCACACCGTATATAAACGCATTTATGAAAAGTCTGCCTATATTCAACATTACCGCGACCACGAGGGTATACAACTTGATCGTGCCCAAATTGCAAAGAATCCTGGTAAGCGCTTTAGTGCAAAATTGTGCCTAAACAGCCTTTGGGGAAAGTTTGCGCAGAATACCGGTAAAGGGAATGTTCATTTGGCGCAAAGTTATAGTGAAGTCTGGGATTACGCCAACGCACCCGATAAAGAAGTCATGGAGATCGTAAATGTACGTAATACTTACATAATAAAGTACAACAACACTGAATTGGCCACAGATACATCGCGGTAACATCAACGTTACCGCGACCACGAGGGTATACAACTTGATCGTGCCCAAATTCCAAATTGCAAAGAATCCTGGCAAGCGCTTTAGTGCAAAATTGTGCCTAAATAGCCTTTGGGGAAAGTTTGCGCAGAATACTGGTAAAGGGAATGTTCATTTGGCGCAAAGTTATAGTGAAGTCTGGGATTACGCCAACGCACCAAAGAAGTCATGAAGATTGTGAATGTAGGTAATACTTACATAATAAAGTACAACAACACTGAATTGGCCACAGATACATCACGGGTTACAAACATTCCTGTAGCCAGCTTCACAACAGCCTACTCCCGCATCAAACTTTGGGGTCTATTGCATTCTCTTGGGCGGAGAGTATTGTATGCCGATACAGATAGCGTGATATTCACCAGCGAGGAGTGGTGAATACAAGCCTGCTATTGGGGAGTTCCTCGGCGAGCTCACTGATGAGATCAAGGATGAGTATGGAGACATCGCATACGCCGACTCTTTTGTCTCAACAGGACCTAAAACTTATGGGGTACGGGTGAGGGTGGGTGAGGATATAAAATATATCGTGAAGGCAAAGGGCATCACGCTTAACCAAGAGAATCGGCGGGTCGTCAACTTTGATTCGCTGAAGGAGTTAGTGTGCTTGGAAGATGATGAGGGTGATCGATCGACCGCCCCAACTGACTGTAGGCACCCACAATTTTCGGGCGCAGAAGCTGGGGGGCGTGAAGGAATTTAAGGGTACAAAGATGTGCCGTAACACCTATAGGAAACGTTACCAAGTGCCTGGCACCTATGACACCGTGCCCTTTGCTAACTTATTTATTACACGTATTTGTAAATATATGTACATCCTGATTATTTCGTTTATTAAATAATTCGTGTTTCAACTTGCGTTTCACTTTGCGTGTGTGCGTATGTACAGTAAAAGTTAAGCCCCGCCCACTGTAAGACCGGCGACGTGAATAACGCTGCAACCTGAGGAGACCTCTACCCTTCCGTACTCAGTTGACCTCTGTATACCCTTGAGCTCAGACGTGTATTCTCTCGCATAGAAGGAAATGGCCACATTTAATATCGCGTGTTCAACATTTATGAAGTGGTATTCAACAAAGTGCGTAGATGTAGTGGATACTGAAAAACTCCCTATCCCCGCATCCTTTGACTCTTTTAAGGCTGCATTGTATCGTGCGAAGGGTCAGGCTATTCAAATACTCTACGGATATTCTGGCAAGGGGATTGTAGGATTTCGCAGTACAGACGATGTACTGAAGTATGTTGTAGAACTAAGCTTTATAAAGGCTCACATGCACCGCGTGGTAGAAGAAGCGGCACGCTCAGAAGCTAAACAACAGTTATGCGTAGTGAGTCTTGTATTATATCATGCTACACCATGTCGATTACTCATACCTTACGACTGAAAATGTGAATCTCGTCATCATGGACAATCTTAAGTATTTTTACCACTACATTAATATATATCATGATGAGGTTTGTAGTGAGGTTGTGGCTAAAGGACTATGTGAGTTTTTAACAGATTTTAGAGATGAGTACCGCCTGTTAAATAAAAAGGATAAATATGAACATATGTTTCTCTCTAATAGTGCCCCGCAATGTGAAGATGTTTAGGAGAGATAAAACGTTATAAAATGTGTTTAGTTCATGAAGATCCCTGTTTGCAAAAATGTCTGGTGCGTATTCAGGGGTGGGAGTGATAAAACACTAAAACCGAAATTAATTCTTTTATCGGAAAATTTCTCACGAAACCTGCCCAATATAATGGGATACAACAATTCATGTTGGTTCAGCGCCGCACACGTTTCATTAGATTATGGTGCGACTCACTCCTCACGGATCATACGAGTTCGAACAAACCCATTCACGTTTCATCAGGGTGAATCACCCGCCCGTCGACCCGATCCTGCCTACCTGCCTGCCTCCTGTGGCTCATAGCCTTCTCAGAGCTTGCACCGAGTGGTTGTGCCATAATCTTCTCGACCCGTGTGAACGTGCGAATACGATGGAACTCCCTTTGAGAAGCATTCTCAACGTCTCGTACGACTTCTCCGTGACGAAGTCGTTGCGTGTGTTCAGGCAGGAAACCGGCACCATTAACTGTGTGCTTGAAACGATCTGCAGGCATGCAAGTGAACGTAACGTTATTTATTTAAATCTTGAGAAGATGCATAAAATCTTCGTGGTAGTTGAGAGGTGTGCTGAGGACCGCTATAAAATACCAGCTGACGTAGGTATAATAAGAGAGGTGACTAGTGAAGCCTCCTCATATACCATTGTTTTTACATTGAACGTAAATAACGAACAACCACGCATTGATATACGACTGATGTGGAAGAACACAGCTGATAATGACGTTCTTGTTCCTACACGAAACCGTTTCATCCTCGACAGAATGTTTGAGATCGTCGGATTCCGTAAGCTGAAGCCTATATTAGATACACGTGTTACAGACATGGTTTATTTTGACACAATGAATGAATACGCTTACATCGCTCTGCTCGACGGATTTGTTAAATGTCGGAATGAACAGGGGGAGAACGGTCTAGATCTGGATGCATATTTAAAAGGTTTAGATCCTTCGAAATATCCTGAGCTTTTGTACAAGGCACTTGAGAGGTACAGAGCTGAGCTCGCATACACTGTTCACCCTGAAGAACTGTACCTCTATATAGTGGATAGGTGTCGTTACGACTTGGAAGAATATTTCAATTGCTGCTATGTCGAGTGAAGAAGAGTTCACGATTGAAAAGTTCGGGATTGGAAAGGCATGATTATAAACGATGACGTTTCTGTGAGTGCTTTTGAATGTGTTCTAGCGGCGCTTAAAGACAACTTGCCTGCCGAGTATAAAGTGGGTACAAAAATAGTGTTAAATAAAGTGAAAGCCATTTATATCGAATATAAACCGCCGTTTCAGTTAAACGGTGAAGTGATGCTTGGACGGTTTTACCACATCGTGCAGAGTAATGCCGATGTGGATATAGCATCAATTACCATCGAATTTAGCGTATTGCTCCGTAGGCAGTAAAGAGAATATATATATATATATATATATATATATATATTTCCTGTAATAATATGATTATACGTTTTTGTATATTGTCTGTAACAATATGATTATACGTTTTTGTATATTTCCTCTAATAATGTTTTGATAATACTATGATTGGTATGATTATATATTTTCCGATCTATTATTTGGTTAATACTTTGATTTGTATGATTATATATTTTCCGTTCTAATATTTGGTTAATGCTATGATTTGTATGATTATATATTTCCCGTTCTATTATTTGATCATATAGATGTCCAATTATATAAACATTAATTAATAAACAGAACGTTGTAATGGTGTTTTATTTATTCCTTGAACACGTTTATATCATTTGTTTCTAAAACAGAATAATTAATTAATTGCTATTTTAGCGATTAGATAAGTAACGTGGCTGTCAGCTCAACCAACTGTAATATGTGCTTTAAATAAAATACATGGCGTTATCTGGTCACTCAGTAGCCAAATGGCTGAATAATGATTAAACACATGGCGTTATCTGGCAACCCAGCGGCCAAGTGGCTGAATAATAATAATTAAACACATGGCGTTATCTGGCAACTCAGCAGCCAAATGGCTGAATAGTTATAATTAAAACATGGCGTTATCTGACGACTCGGCAGCCAACTGGCTGTGGCGCCTTCTGGCTGATTAACATAAGCTTATTTAAAATAAATAAAGAATCTGGCAACTCAGCAGCCAACTGGCTGAAAAATAATTAGATATATGGCGTTGTCTGGCAACTCAACAGCCAACTTGCTGATTAGTGCCCTATAAAAGGGCGGCGGGTGGCCGACGGTGTCATATGAGCTCGACAATCAGCCGAGTGAACACCCAATAAGGGTTCCCACCTCTGGGTCTCTCCTCCTATCTCTCTCTCTCTCTTTCTGCCCCTTTGGGTGGTTCAGCTTGGGGGAGAACTCCGCCTCCAAGTTGCATACCCCTTGCAATCCCATTTTGGGGTTGGCAACAAAGGTTGGCACTCCCCTTTGGGGGGAACAGCTTGGGGGATAACTCCAAGTTGCATACCCCTTGCAACACCATTTTGGGGTTGGCAACAAAGGGGGTGCCTTGGCAACAAAGTGGGGTGGGGGTTGGCACTCTTGCAAAAAAAGGGGTGGGGTTGGCACTCTTGCAACACAGGGGTGTGTGGTTGGCACTCCTGTAACAAAGGGGTTGGGGGTTGGCACTTTTGCAACATTACGTAACATTGTGCAATTGCAACTTGCACTCTAACATTTTGCCACTATACTACTGTAATTAAATACTAAATACATTACTGTAAACTGGAATGTAATTAAGTACTAAATACATTATTGTAAACTAAAATGTAATTAAATACTAAATACATTACTGTAAACTGCAATGTAATTAAATACTAAATACATTACTTCAAAAATGTATTTAAATACAATTTAAATATAATGTTGTAACATATATTCTGCTAGATTTTTTAGTTTATTCAGAACAAAAATTAGATGACTTATAAGGACAAATTTGCTCGAATTTTTAGTTTATTCACAACAAAAATTAAATGACATAATCACAAATTAATCATCAATATAATTCCCTTCTTTTCTATAACCTCCTCCCACCTGTAGAAAAGTTTTTTTAGGCCACGTTCGAAGAAATCCCTTGGTTTCGTGTTAAAAAAAGCGATCACTTCGTTTTCGATAGCTTCCCTGGATTGCAACTTTTGTCCATCTAGGTGGTGTTGCAGACTTCTGAATAAATGGTAGTCTGAAGGTGCGATGTCCGGAGAATAAGGTGGATGAGACATTTTTTCCCAACCAAATGCCTCCAATTGGGCAGTGGTGATTCGAGCAGTGTGAGGGCGCGCGTTATCCTGGTGGAATAGAACACCTCTGCGATTAATTAATGCAGGGCGTCTTCTTGTAATGCCATCTTCAATCGTTGAAGTTGCTGGCAGTAGACTTCAGCTGTGATTGTTTGGTTATCTGGCAGAAGCTCAAAATGAATAATTCCTTGCATATCCCACCAAACGCATAGCAAAATTTTCTTTGGATGGGGTCCATTCCTTGGCTGAGGTTCAGGCTTTGTTTCACGGCTAAGCCACTGATGTCGACGCTTAATATTGTTATAGAGGACCCATTTTTCATCCCCAGTAACGATCCGATTAAAAAACGGTGCCTGCAGTTACCGAGAATGCATTAATGTACAAATATCGATTCGATGTTGAAGATTCGCTTGTGACAAATCATGCGGAACCTTTCCTAACTTTTCCTACTTTTCCTATTTTTCCTTCTGTATCATTCTGTATCGTGATAAAACCTGTGCGAACCTGTCACCGCGTGTATTTTGCAACATTTCTAAAACTATTTCACATCCTAAATACATTCCATTTTCAGTATTTATTATTATTATAGTAGTTTGAGGCTTCCTATCCGCAACGAAGGCAATCCAAAGAGAGGCAACAGAAAGAAGGGACTACATAAATCATTATAAACATAACACAGTACAGTTTGGAACAGTTACAGGAAAAATAATTAATTAAATTCTCGATTTACAAAAAATGAGACTAAAATACTCCTAATGATGGAAAAAAAATCCATGATTTTTTGCAAATGTTTTTAAAAATGTATTTCAAAATATGCATTTATAATTACAAAATACATCAATAATGTATTTAAATACACATTTAAATATCACGACAAAATGTATTTAAAAATATAGTATTTAAATGCAAATTTATTTAAATACTATTTGAGTATTTATCAAATACATTACGTTGTCAGGAGTAATATAATTCCCTTTTTAGCCTGTAATTTCCTTATGTATCTGCATTTAATGTAATATGTGTAAATATGAATACAATAGTAGTAAGCTAATTTACTATCTAAGAAGTATGTATTGGAAACGTTGTGGTGTGTGGTAAGAATCCTTTGTTATCGCCCACGACGTGGTCCCCCGTCCTCTTTCAAAGAAATGTAATTGAAAATGTATTTGAAATAAATGTATTTATAACTACCATTTACAAGTATTTAAATATGTATTTTAATACTCGAAAATAAATTTATTTATAAATATTGTATTTAAATGCAAATTGTATTCAAATATGTATTTCAGTAATGTCAAATACATTACTGCCCATCTCTGGCCATCCCACCTTCCCCCAGTTGGGGTACGTTGGCTATCACTGCTGCGTTGCCACATGTACGGAGTCGCCTGTGAGGTGAGGAACATTACATATGCGAGCAACTGTACTTCGAGGTTATATTGTGTTTGATCAAGTGAGTTTGTACTGTTTCACTGTCAAAAATCTAATGAATAATTTTTTCACCAGATTTGAAATATGTGGTAGTGTCTGACCATTGAGAAACATGCAGCAATAGACTGTAATTCTTAAGAGTTTATTAAGGTTTGAATAATGTTTATAGTAAAAATAGGTTTGTTCTCAGTGATCTTTTCAGTTGTTGTGGAGTTGAGTGTTAGGTTAACTGATTTGGCTGGCCAAAGATCCTCCCATGTAAGCCATTCGGTCCCAATATACCAAGCCCTGTTTGTTTTCAACAGTTTCTAAGAGAGCCCTCTTGTCAAAAAGTCTGCAGGATTCTGTTTTGTTTGTATGTATCTAAATACAAATACAAGGGATGTGTTTGCAGTTTTCATTTCTGTTATTCTGTTCTTCAGAAATACGTTTTTGCAAGAAGTTGTATCTCTGTTTGTTACTCATGTTAGACAAATTTGACTGTCTCTGCACAAGTATATGTCTGTTATGTCAACTTCTTTATAGACTTGTAAGAGAAAGTCTACTCTTTTGTCCGCAAGTGAGACGTCCAATAATTCAAGTTGTGGTACAGTTTTCTTTTGGCTGAAGGTGCCACTTTTGCCTTTGAGTAAACCTAGTTACTTTCATTTTCACTTGTTAAGTAGGCACAACACCCATACGCTTGAGTACTAACATCTGTAGAAATGTGTAGTGTTTGTGGTTTCAGGCTGTATCCTGAACGTCTTGTTACTTTGATGTGTTGAATCTTGTTTAAATCCATAGGCAATTTTTTCGAATGTAGTTGGTCTTCCAATGAAAGTGGTTCAATCAATTTTCTTTTTCCATAAATCCTGCAAAAGGATTTTGGGTCTTACTGTTGCTATTAAACATAATCCAATGGGGTCAAAAATTTTAGATGATTCTGAAAAGATCTGTGTTTTTGTATTGGCATCTGGATTTAAATTGTAATTCTTTGTGCAGAGTGTCATTGTGTTCAGAAATCTGTTTAAAAACCAAGGCATTCCAAGTGTTTTTCTGTAATTGTTAGGTTCAGTGTTCCCTTTCTTGTCTTTGTTATTTGTCCATTTAATTTAGGAGAATTACAAACCCACTCTCTCAGTCCAAAATTTCCTTGTTTCATTGTGGGTTGTGACATTTTGTAAATTTCAAGCAATTCCTCTTCAGTTACAATGAAACCAAGGAGGTTATCAACATAAAAGTTTTGTTTTAAAAACTGAGCTGTTAAGTCCTCTTGAAATAAGTTTAGGTGGGTTTTAATTGTTAAAGCATGAATGCTTTGAGAACAATTTGCTCCAAAAATATTTGCTTTAAGTCTGTAGGTTTTGAAACCTTTGTTAACGTCATGTGGATCATTAAAACCACACAAACCTGAGATGATTCTTATCATACTCAAGTTTCAAATTTATACAGAGGAATGTTTTTTCTATGTCACTCTGTAGGGCATAATTATCTAAACGGAAGCAAAAGAGAATTTTTACAAGTTCTGAGACAAGATTCGGGCCTTCCATGAGACAATTATTTAAACTAACAGAATTTATATCCTTTGAACTACGAGGGTAATTCAACAAGTATCCGCACTTTTTATTTTCACAATTTTATTTTCACATCTGATAGATTATAAACACCACTTCTCAACATAGTCTCCCTGTTTCTCAATACACTTAGTCCAGCGATCTATAAGCTTCCTAATGCCATCACAAAAGAATGTTTTTGGCTGTGTGCGTAGCCAGTCATGCACCGCCTCCATCAGGTCATCATCGCCTTGGAATCGCTGGCTTCTCAAAGCGTCTTTTAGTGGTCCGAACAGGTAAAAATCCGAAGGTGCCAGGTCTGGACTGTAGGCTGTTGGTCGAGAACTTCAAATTTAAGTTCTTGAAGGCATTTTCTAGTCTGTGCAGCGGTATGAGGGCGCGCATTGTCGTGTAACAGAATAACACCTTCCGACAATCTCCCTCACCGTTTTGTGTGAATTGCTTGCTTTAACTCATTCCGAAGCATATCAGAATACGATGCACTTGTTACTGTAGTTCCACGCTCTAGATAATATTCAAGGATAGGGCCTCGTGTATCCCAAAACAGTGTTAACATAACTTTACCTGCTGACGGCTGCGCTTTGAACTTCTTTGCAACGGGAGACGTTGGATGCTTCCATTGCATGCTCTATCGTTTGCTTTCTGGTTCAGAGTGATGGATCCAGGTTTCATCTCCAGTGATAATGCCCTCCAAAAAGTTTTCACCTTCATTATGAGTCTTCTCTGTAAACACCTCTGTGTGTTAAATAATGACAACCTCGTTTCTTATAGGTTCGTCGGTAACTTCTTCAATAATGTCTGTTTCCAACTGTTCTTTGAATACATTGTCGTATTGTTCTAAAAGATTGTCATTTTTAAATTTTTTGTAGTTTTTAGAGAGATGTGTCTTAGCTACTTTCAAATTGTCCATTATTTCTGGACAGGGACAGCTCCACAGAGTAATGATTGTCTCTGTGTTGTAATGTATCCTCAAATGTTCTGTCATCAAATGACCTTCATGTGTTCTGTCATCAATTGGCCTTCATGTGTTCTGTCCTCTATGCCAACTGATCCTAATAGTCACAACTGCTGTAACCCTTCATCCAATGTTGAGTCATTATCGTTCAAATGACGTGAGGTTAGTGCATTGTTTTTGTTGTTTGAGTTTGTTACACAGTCAGAAATTTGTGAATGTGGTGATTTTTCTTTGTGTGAATTTTGATCCTGTTCTATGTTTTTTGTGTCAGTATTAAGATTGTATTTAGTTATGTCTCCCAAGGATTCAATACCTGTGGGAATTTGTATGGCTATTCCATCTCCAATTTTGATGATGCCTCTACGGAGAAGAAGATAGTCAGGCCCCCCTGAGCATATGTATATTACTCACCACATCTGTATTAAGGGTTTTGTCAGCAATCGTGTATTTGTTTTGAAGTTGCAGCAATGTTTGTTTTAACCCAGCTATTTGTAATTTTTCTTGTTCTATTCTGTCTACAACAATAAACTTAAGGGCTTCAAATGTTCCATCAAGAGTTAAAGTTACATTTGCAGTTTTATAACTAGCTTGTACTGGGTTTTTGATAACATATGAGGAAATAGAGATCTTTATTTCCCTGTTGCTTCTGAAGTCCCAGTTTTTCTATCAGTTTTTTGGTTATGAGTGTTTGTTGTGAATAGGTACCAAAGAGAAACCTATCCTATATTTGTCCCTTTTTGTTCTGAATTTCCAAAGTGGTAGCTAGTAAAAGAATTTTAAAATTTTTGTTGATACTAGATGAACTGATGTGCTCATTCATAGTATTTTGAGTTTGTTTCTGTTTGTGTTGGTTTGATTTAGGTGTTTGTTCAGAATGTTTGTAGGTTTACTCCATATCTTCTTGTGTATTACACAATGAGGTAACATGGTCAAAACTATTGCAAATCTTACAATTATATTTCAAATTTGATTTGCATTCTAACTTGTTATATCCTTATCTAGTGCATTTTTTGCATAAGTTTAGTTGTTCACAGCGTTTTGACCTTGCCGTAGAGTTTGTGTATTTGGGAGAATATGTACTGGTACTCCCATCTTCATTACTAAAACAAATTTTGCATGTTATAGGGTTAGGCTCAAAAGTAGTTACGTTAAAGTTTTGTAACGTGGGATTCTTTGAGTTTTTTCCTGTATCTTTATTTTTTGAAAATTTGATTTTGTATTTTTATTTGAATGTGTCTGGTAAATGTTGAAATTTTTTGTTATGTTTTTGGTTTTCTGAATTGTTGGGGTTTTCTTGTGTTGTGTTAAATTTAGGTTGTGTGCAACTGGATTTGTAAAGTGCAAGTACAGTTGGAAAGTCTTCTCTTAGCTTGTCTCTTAGCTTGTCTCTTAGCTTGTCAGCTGTTCTGTGATGAAGTATCTCTTTGACCCGAGAAGGGAGTTTTCCAAAAACAGCAGCTTGAATGAACCAAGTTGACTCTGTGATGTTTAAATCATTGTTTTTAAGTTGTCCTGTATAACATAAAAACTCGCAGTAAACGTCATAGAGATCATCGTAGTTCTTATATACAATTTTTTCCTTGTTCATGTAATTTCTGTTAAGTTTTTCTTATGACACAGAATAAGAAGTACCTGAGGCTGGCAGTGATTCCATTAATCTTAAGGCAGGGCTTTTCAATAAGGGATGGAAATTTGGTTCTGTCACCCTTAAAAGTGTGTACTTCAAATGAGGGCAGTTTGGATTTTAGTTCAGTGCCATCAGCCTTGTTGGGAGAGCTACGTAAAGCATTTCGGATAGCTTTCAAGAAACTTTCATTGGTGTCTTGTCTTTTGTACTCGTGAAATTGGTTTTCAATTTCAGAAATATAAGAATCAACTTTTTTAATGTAATTTTCATTGTCAAATATGAGAGTAGAATACTTATCATCTGTTAGTTCAACTGGGTCATAAATTTTTGTAATTATTTCCTCAACTAGTGAGAGAATTCCTTGTTTATAACGAGTTATAAAATTTAATGTTGTGTCAAGCTCATATCTTTCAGGTTCTTTCTGTTTGTAATTATTGTAGAGTTTTGTGATGACACCTGTAAGTGCTGACTTTTTCTCATAAATTTTTTGTAGTTTTCAGATGGTTCTACAGCTAGAAGGTCTGTTTTTTTCTTCATTGCCCATAAATATTACAAGTTTAATTGAAGTTCAAAGAAAATTTTGTGATGTTAAAGTTCTCAATTTATTTTATGATATCCTAGATGTCTCATGAGCAAGTTAAATTGCTGTAATAAATTTTATAACCTACTGTACACCAAAGGTTAAATTAAAAATTTACAAAGTGTTTTTAGTTAGGATAGGCATTGAGTTTAAAGAGTAGGGCCTACTCTGAAAGGTAGGCTTCTAGTACGTTTAAAATATAAATTTTAATGTTTGATTAGGCCTTAGTCTGAAGAGATGTAGACCCAAACTGTATGAGTATGTTAGCTCTATTATTTAAGGGCTATGGTAAAATGGTCCTACTAAATAGGCCTATGGTAAAATGGTCCTACTAATTAGGCCTATGGTAAAATGGCCTACTAAATAGGCATATGGTAAAATGGGTCTACTAAATAGGCCTAAGGTGAATTGGTCCTATTAAGTATAGGACCTACAGTGAGTTAAGCATATTAAATTAATGAGGCTTGGTTACTGTTATCATCCGCCTTCGCCTTTGTTGATTGTTGCGCTGCGTATGGTAAAGTAGAGTTAGCTCTAACTAGAGCTCAGCCTAGCCTCTGTTTCTGTTAGTGTAAATTTTAGAGGGGTCGAGTCCCCACACGCGGGCCAAAATAGGTCTATAGTTGATTGCTTGCTTTCAACCTAGCGATCCGATAGAAATTTCCACGAGATTTAATGCTTACAGTCGCCGGCAAAAAGCCTGTTTTTTCGTTAAAAGTTCTGTGTATGTGGAAGTCTTCAAAAGACCTTGTTAAGAAGTTTTTGTAGTTAACTTAATAAATTTATTTACCTTCGATATTTAGCGCAGCCCAATGATTAAAAGGAAACCACCATACCTTTTTTTTTTTTTTGAAGTTCGCGTCTAGTTGTACGTCTCGCGGTTGCCTGCCACATTTATCTCTCGATGTAGGCAACTAGGTTACGCAAGGCATTTCAATTCTAGTGAAAATACATAAATTAATATCAGATGATGGAGCAACCCCACTTACAAGACTTATGAATGAGTCAATAGTACAAGGTGCATTCCTTGATCACTTGAAGATAGGGATCTTTTCCGTTTGACTGCCGCCATTGAAACATAGCCTTCTTTACTTAGCTTTATAAGGCTAACTAACAAAAATATCACGACCTAACCTAACCAATGGTCAAGGTCGTACAGTTGACCTAACGATTGGTTAGGTTAGGTCGTGATATTTTCGTTAGTTAGCCTTATAAGGCTAAGTAAAGAAGGCTGGGGGCACTCACCTCTTATGTTTCAATGGCGGCAGTCAAACGGAAAAGATCCGAAGATAGCCAAGGTTTGTCCAGTATTCAAATCAGGCAGCTCTGATTCTCCATCCACTTACCGGCCAATCTCCATCTTAACCAACTTTGAGTAAAGTATTTGAAAGAATCGTATGCAACAGACTAATTAAATTCTTAGCTAAATACGACACCCTAGCAAAAACACAATTTGGGTTTAGAGAAGGCCACACCACAGAAGACGCCATTAACATGCTATCAGAAGATATCTATACAAATCTAAACTACAAGAAACACAATCTTAGTTTTCCTTGACCTGTCGAAAGCCTCTGATTCGTTCTCACATGATATCTTACTAGATAAATTAAACACCTATGGCAAAAGGGGAAATATGATAAATTAGTTTAAGTCATATATTTTTAATCGTCACCAGTATGTTAAAGTAAATGACATTTCATCAGAATATACTGTGGAGTTCCACAAGGATCTATCCTTGGACCCTTACACTTCTTAATACATGTAAATGATTTTTATCGATCAACAACATTTGACTGTATTCAGCATGCAGATGATACAACACTCACTCCTACAGGGTGTTCGAAAAGTCCCGTCACCCCCTACAAAATGTACATATTGTAATACCAATTTTATTTTTGTGTGATTAATTGTATTTATAAGTAGTAGGTGTAATTTAAGAAGCAAGTCACTAGCAACAATTACTTTAATTACAGTAAATACAGTTACTAATTATGGTTACTAATCAAGAATATCTCTGTGTGCACCATCATTTTCATAACAGGATTATGCGCCTCCATGTGCGGTGGTGTGAGACTTGACGCAGCATTGATGGAGTGATTGCACCAAATGCATTTCGAACAGCGTGTTTCAGTTCCTCTGTTGTGCGGTAACGCACCCGGAATACGTTCTGCTTGACCAAACCCCATAACGCATTGTCACATGAAGACAGATCTGGACTTCGGGGCGGCCACTCAAGAGGGACAGGTAAATGTTGCGAGCCACGGCCGATCCATTTGTCTCTGAACACTTCGTTGTGGAATTCCCTCACATTAATGGCAATGGCAAAATGAGCCAAAGCCCCGTCTTGTTGAAACCACACCCGACCAAGCAGCCCAAACATTCGAGCTCGAGCACAAACCAGTCCCGTAACATGTTGAGGTAGGCAGTTTGGTTGACAGGACCCTTAAAAAAATATGGACCGAACAAGTTCCTGGCAGACACTGCACCCCATATCATCACGTGCAGTGGATGGTGTTCCAGTTCCTAAAAGAAGTGTGGATTTGCCTTGCTCCAGAAGTAAACATTTCTCATTTTGGCACTACAGTAAATTGCATACTCGTAAGAAAAAATCAGTTTCACGTGCAAGAATTGTTGGAAAAACGGTCAAAAACCGTTCACAGGCTTCATATCGTTTCTGTATTCATGTCTTCATCGCTTAATTCATTAACAAATGACGGGCGGTATGGTTTCATGCTAAGATCTTTTGTCATGTGATCTCTCATTGTGGACATTTTTTCAGTGAATGAGCCACCGATGCAATTACACCTTCACATTGTTCTGCTCGCGTTGTGGTCTTCCGGACTCTGGTCTGTCCTTGATGGAGCCAGTTTCAAACAGCTTTTTATCCCAGCGTAATACCGTCTTGTTTGTTGGTGCAACCTTATTGAATCTTGTGTTGAAATCATTCTGGATATCATGCATCGTTTTGTCAGTACGTGACTTTTCATGAGCCCATGTGCTCATTATTATCCTTTCCCCCAGAGTGTAAGTGCACTGGTCTGCCAGTGTTCACACAACTCTAATACATGGAATAGAAAAAAATGTCAATGAATCATATAAATTCGATTAATCACAAAAGTAAAATTGGTTACAATATGTACATTTTGTAGGGGGTGACGGGACATTTTGAACACCCTGTACACACCACGATATCAACTACCTAATGAACGAAGTGAACAGACAAGTAGATCATGTCTACAAATGGATGTGTGAAAATAAGCTTTGACTAAGCTTGACAAAATCATCATATATGATTGTAACTAAAAAAACTTCAATCCTGCGCACACCATTAATAAATTGGAAACACTCCTCTCGCAAAAGTAAATGAAGTTAAAGTTCTTGGTATTAAGTTAGATGAAAAAATAAATTTCAAAACCCACACCAACATATCAAACCAAAAAAATATCTAGATTTCTCTACATAATATTGAAACTCCAAAAAACAATTCTTCAAAATACCCTCCTCACACTGTATTACTCATTTATTCATCCACACTTACAATATGGAATCACAGCATGGGGTAGTACAAAGAATTATATACGATATCCACCAGAAGTAATCCATAAAAAATGCTTACGAACTCTCTCAAACAATGAAACAGACGATCTCTTACTTCTTCAATGTTTGTTCAGGGATTTAAATATTCTGAAACTAAATGACCTGTATAAACTTACTCTCGGCATCAGTATGTACAAAGTTGCTAATAATAGAAACTATACTTCGCCCATTAACAGGGCAATACCCTCCATCAGACCAACCATAATCATAATACAAGGCTTCCCAATGATTTCATACATAAACCAAATTATTCCATGCAAACTGCAGGAAATGCTCTCTTGGACAAAGGGGCAGATATCTGGAACGCTATACCTTTGAATATCAGAGAAGCACCATCGTTAATTTCGTTTCTCAACTCACTAAAGAAACACTTTATTAACGCCTATTAATGTGTGTGTGTGTGTGTGTATATGCCTATATACTGCAACTTGTAAATATTACTAAACAATGAAAATCACCTAGTATATACGCAAAATTCACAATCTAAAATTGGGTGCAAACACAAGCTACTGTATATAAATCATATATTAAAAGTTTCCATTATATTACGCCATAGTTATAATATGCCTCATTTATCTGTATTTTTGTAACTAAGATTGTGTCATCATTTCTAATTTGTAATACCAGAAATTAATTATTATCAGTATTTCAACATGTTCTGTTTATCATATTGTTTACCATCTTTCTTTTCTATTATTTTTATTATTATTTCTATTATCATATCGTATTGTTTACCTCTTCCTTTTCTATTATTTTAGTTTTCATTTGTAATGACAGAGTTAACTAATTGCAAATTTATTTTATTTTTAACTAATTCCATTTATATTTCTAATTTTCCTTTGTAAAAGTAGAAGTAAATCTCAAAGAATTTTGCCTGAAAGGCTATCATGCTTTCCAACGGCATATTCAGATAAGAATACTGTAATTAATTAATTTCTTAATTCAGTTAACACAGGCAACGCATTGTGCCTAATTACTCACTGGGATAGGCCCATCCTATGGTTTTATTAGTGCTTTTCACTCAGAACTTGTAGAAAGACTAAACACAGCGTCCTTGCCTACAGCAATACTTACGACTAGGCACCTCTGGGCTAATTCTTCGTGGCTTAAATTTTGCTTAACTCAACAAACGGGAAAAACACCAAACGTATAATTTTCATACTTTCATTACTTCTCTTCTCAAAATTTTATGAGTCACTGTGATTGAAAATTTTGGCACGAAAAATTACATTTTTTTTTTTTTTTAATGTAGGCTCAATGCCTACATTTTTTTTTCTACTTATGCCAATTTTCCCCATTCCCAATAGGCTTTATTGCAAATCTTGAGGCAATTTGTAGTTAATTAATACAATAAATAAATATTTTGTATTTAATTATGAAATAAAAGTACCATATATGATACCATATTGTAGGCGTGTTTAGTGTGTTTAAATTATGCCTTGCTGTGGACTGTAATGTAAACTGTATGATAGGCGTGTATAATTTTTCCATAGTGTATTTTATAGTTCTATATTGCTATTTCAGTGTCTTCGACGCGGTTTTCACAGCTGTTTCGCATTTATGCAAGTATTTCCAATAGGCACATGATATCTATGCGTGTTTCCAAAGCTTAATTGTACAGATATTATAATTTGCAATCTGCATGTCACTGTACAGTCCTTGCATATTTGTGTATACAGTAATAAATTTACAGGGTTTCTAAGCTTTGTGCTCGGTTGGGCTGGTCCTACCAGTTTTCCAGGTGCACCTACGGGGTACGGATTGTTCAGGATCACGTATGGGTATAAAGAGCAGAAGTCGTAGTAATGGAGTTTCACGCCCTCCGTACGTGGAAAGTATAGCTTGGAGGGATTTGTACAACCTCCGAACAAGCTATCATTGCATTTCAGATGATCCAACACCATTGAACGCTTGAGCGTGTTTATCTCTTCACGGTACTGTCCATCTGTTTCCATCCGTGCATCATACTCATGCTCCCACAATATCTTGTGAGTGAAATGGGTGCCTATAAGGTGATCGCTGGTGCGGGTCTACCGTGGATATCTCCTACGATTCCGCACTCAGGACGGGGGCATCCGTGCCACCAACAGCCGTTAAAGGAGTACACAGTCTTCTCACCAGTGGCACGGTTTTCGCTTAGACCATCAACCCAAAAAAACACGACCACTAACCTTAATGGGTACTTCCCCCGTGTTGCGGGCATGTTTTATGGATACACCTGTCTGCTGTCATAGGTGTATGAGCCAGTAAATAGCCTTGTGCCCATAACTGCGAGCGTTGTTTCTGTGAATGACGGCTAAAGTGCCTTTAGGCATGAAATTGTTCTTGAACACCGTAAGGCACAATGAGGCGATCGTGGTAGCGACTTGCAGCGGATCGCAGTTGAAATGATCTATGTACTACCTTCTAAAGGATTGGAAACATACTCTAAGCACGCGCACATCATTCACGCTCATCAGCTATATTGTAAGGATTATCTTCATTAAAACTGTTGTAGTAGCGGTCAAAATCTTTACGTTCACCTGTACTCATGCATTTATAGTTAAGTAAGATTTGGGGGGAGGTAGTCCTACGTAATTTAAAGTGTCGCTAGTGAGAAAAGTGCTAGGGAAATACCCTTTTGAAACTTCGGCGGCTACGGACATTACCTTCGGTAGCTTGGCTAATTTACAAGGTGTAAATAATAAAGTGTCTTTAAACTGGACATTACCTCTTATTTGCATCTGTATAAGCTTGTTCCCTCTTTTCAAGGGATCGCCTGTAAATATCTCCATTGACTCGTGCTCAAGCAGTTCCTTATAAAGGAAATGTGTGTAAAATTTTGCCCCGTTATGGCCAACAATATACACAGTCATTTTTTTTAACTTTTCCGCTAACTTGGCAATATAGGACACAAAGAGCTTCACAGGGCTGTCGTGTGCGATCGTTTTAAAAACGTTTGTCCGTTTACCACATTTGTGACACTCATCACACTCAGTCTCCATGCACTCATCGCAGATAGTCTGACTTACAAGTAGATGTGGGATAACCTCTTTCGTTTCAGAGTTTGTGTAAGTTTCTATATCGTAGTACACAGTTATACAAGGTCTATTTTTAGCTTAGCGTCTTTCATAGAGCATAAATGTTTTACTCCATCCGCCTTATATTTCTCATGGCATTTTTGAACAGTGAATTTCATCACATTTATGCTTCAAATTCACCCAAATATCCATCATATCAAACATACCACATTCACAGATTCTCATTTTCTTGCACGTGCCAATTGACTTATAGACCTCAAAACAGTTATTTTTGAAAAATGTACGTCTTCATACATTACAGTCCTTTTCTCAGCTTCAACTACCAGACTTTCACATTTGGAGCTTTTACACTGCTCACATACCATGTGGAAATCCTTACAATGTTTCACTATATCATCAGAAAACTCGAGACACCCCTTACACAAATCATGATGCCTTCCATATTTTCAACTTTTATCATACCTCGCGTAAAGAGTCCTTATCTTACGGATGGGGAGATACGTTGCTCCTGACAGTCCTAAAATAAGTAGGGGTCTTGTACGATCCCTCACACAACTTTTAAAAACATACACAGTCCTACGACGATCATCCATTCCAAATACAACTATATGAACATTCATTTGCAGCACCACCCTTCTCAACTCTTCAGGTTTATTGTATTTAGCACAATAAACATATAAGCTAAGGCTATTGCTATAAAGCCGCAACCATGATCGGCGTTTATATGCCGTCTGTAAATAGCCTGAGAATTGAAGTTAAGAGTATGAGGTGTGGCACTATGACCCGTAACACGGAGTACACGGTCAATATCTACCGTGAAGTTGTCCATGTTCAAGGCGATTCTACTTTGAGAAACCTGCATTATACGGTCTAAGATATATTCTATGCCTACAGCGGCCAAGCGTCTGGATGGTATTACTACCCAGAAATCTACATCCCCGTCATCTGACCCGAACCCGAAGGACAGCCTCGTCCTGACTACACGTTCG
>JAJOZX010003112.1:0-25000 GCA_023014485.1 Bathynomus jamesi
TAAGATCCATAGACGGCTCTTTACCACGACGACTCATTGCTTACTAATGGCTCGTTACAGTCATCCGTTTTCCATGAAGATTCAAAGAGAAAAATCTACAATTCAGAATTGCCAACAGTCTCTAATCAATAAACAGCCAACTACTGATCAAAATTTTAAATTCTTCAATCCTTAAGTCGACGGCACAAAGTATTAAATAATTTTGTAAATAAAGTACGAAAACTTTTGGCATTTTAACTTTTTTATTTCCTCAAATTTTTTGATGTTATACATTATAAGTTGGAGTTAAACTAATTCTTTTTATTTAAACATTTTCGAAACAAAGGTAAACTTTTCATAACTATCCCACGCGTGGTACAAAAGATAAGGACGAATATAACTGAAATATTTCTCTGTACGAATACTTATAAGCGTCAATATATATAATATATATATATATATATATATATATATATGATTCAAACTCACAAGGAAAAAGAAAAATTATTCCAAGGCGTTTCGTGTATTCAGAAGTACACCTCGTCAGGGATTGAAAGGAGAAGGCGAAATGACAAAAATATATACCTACAGTATGTACAACGGGACAGAAAAATAAAAAAATTAGCACATGATTAACAAGAGTTAATTAGAGCAAAAGGTATTTTAACAGGATATTTGTCAATTTTATACATTCCCGCACTGTTATTGAAATTATTTTAAATGGATAAATGCACATTCTACAATATTTCTTTCAATTATATCACTATTTGTTAACAAGCGTTTTAGAACTACCCCACTTGATACTATGATTACATCTATAAATATGGTTGAACAATGCATTAGAATTATTTGCTGTTCTACACACATATTTATGTTGTTTTATCCAACTAATATCTAACGTTTTCCCGTTTGGTCTATATATATACTGAATTACATTGTGTACATCCGATCGAATACACACAACCAACCGCATTATTCGGGCTATTCTTTATTAGGCGTGATGTAACAGTATTATTATACTTAAAGACTACATTGATACCAATTGCAAAGTCAGATATATTGAAAATTAACATGGTAAGGCTAAGGATATTTTTGCGCTCAAATTCCACTACAGTAACCCTATTATAATACTTATTCTTGGCTATTATAATAGCTATTCTTGTCATCTCGCCTTCTCCCTTCATTCCCTGACGAGGTGTACTTCTGAATACACGAAAGACCTTGGAATCATTTTTCTTTTTCCTTATGGGTTCGCATCATTCATTCATTTCAAGTGCTTAATCGTGAAATTCATCCTATATATGAGGGGTCCCGCGTCTTAAGGTACCTAAGCGCCAAAATTAAAATTCGCCAGAAATCGCCTCCAAAGTTCAGCAATATTCTCCCAATAGTATCTCTGTTATTAATTGAGCTAGAACGTTCATTTTTGGTAAATTAGAGTTCTAAGTATGATAATGAAGATGTTGAGGAGTTTTTGGAATAGATTTTCGTATTTTATATTTTATATATATATTTTTTTTAATTTTTTGATTTTCTTATTATGCCGAACTTTGGGTGAACTTTTGGCTGGCGATAGAGGTGAAAAAAAGTAGTTCGCTTCATAAGGTTTTCAACCGTACTTCTAGTGTCGTAAGGTCATCATAACCGAAACCACGCGATAGAGGAAGGGTGAAAATAATGATATCCATCAAAAAAACGTTTTTGCCTCTGTGGTGGCGCTTAGGTACCTTAAGACGCGCGACCCCTCATATGTATATATGAGAGAGAGAGAGAGAGAGAGAGAGTTACAAGGAGTTACAAGGAAAAGAAGTACCTCAAAAGGCCTTGCGGCCCATACCGAGGAGTACCAATGGCAACGGGTGCCAGGGAAAATTTTGTCTTTCAACTATCCTAGCAGTAGTAGAAAACTGGATAGAAAAGTAGAAGGCTCTCTCCCCACCCTCCGCTCCCTCCCTGCCAGAGGCAGGTACGGAAAAAGGTTGAAGAAAATACCTTGACCCTGGAAAAGTAGCCAAGGAAATTTTAACGGAAAGTGGAGAATATATAAATAGCTCTATATTTAGCTGCTCACAGAGACACCGAGCAAGCGAACTCCTGCAGAGTTTTCTGAGGTTTTTAATCTTAAACTATGAGTGTGTTCAGTACTTTGTCTAGCCTATTTTTAAACAGATTTACGCTTTGACTGGAAACAACCTCTGAGGGAAGTTGGTTCCAGATATTAACTATTTTATAGGAAAAGAAATTTCCGCAGACTGAGGTCCTAAATGTCTTTACACACTCAAATAGTGTGCAAGATTTCGTCTAACCTTTTCTTGAACTGATCCACAGAGGAACTGTTCACAACTTCCGAAGGTAACCTGTTCCATGTGTCACAGATCTTATACGTAAAGTAATTCCCACACACACTAGTCCTAAACCGTTTCAAATCCAACTTCCAACCATTGTTGCGAGAGAGATGAGATGATTGGGGTTGTTTAACCCTTTAAGGACGAGTCCGCAGCATATGCAGTCACTCTTGTTACCAGACCGTATAGGTTTTATTGTTATTCAAAACTAAATATTTTAGTAACTAGTCACTGAAATGATACACATTTTGGGTTCCTTTCTCGACAATTAAATAATATCTATATAAACATGTAGAAACATTTATAGAAACGAGGCATTGTAGTACAATTTATATTGTTATTTCTGGTGGACCTTAAGGTATCATCCGTCGTTAAAGGGTTAACCTCCTTCGCAACATCTAAGGTCATATGACGAGGGGACCTACAGCTTTACGTAGGATCCGAACCATGGGTCGCTACATAATCTGGACATGGAGGACGGTCTCCCATCCAACTACTTCCCAACCCAATGTCGCTTAACTTCGCTGATCAACGGGAAGCGGTGATACGACATTGGCTACGACGTAGCCCAAATAGAGAGAAAGAGAGAGAGAGAGAGAGAGAGAGAGAGAATTTTAATGATATTTTGAAAAAGGTAAGGTAAATTTCACGTCAAAAACAAAGAATTGAAAAGTAAAATTATATATTAAAGTAAAAGTCTGAAGTTTTTACCTCTTTTTCAAAATAATTAAAATATAAATAATTATAATTTTTGCATTTTCATGACACCTAAAATTAGTTATAGGAAAAAGGAAGCAAAATTAGAATTTTTTTTTTATTAGTGAAAGTATCATGAAAAATCATAAGATATTTTATGGTAAAAATAAAGGTAAATGACATTTAAATTTTTTAGAGTTCAAAATAATAACCTAACCTGACCTAATTTAATACTGAATAACTTAGCTTAGGTGGAAATTACCTAGGGAGCAAAATTCATTGTTGTGAATCTTATATTTAGCCCATGTTATATAATGGTTTTGCTTCCGCCCGACCTGTTCATTCTGACGAAGGTCAAACTTGTCACTACTACCTTAGACCTACAGTTTAACGTGGAATCCGATCCACGCCCCACCACGAGATGTCATAAACTACAAAGTCCTCACCCAGACTCGGTCTCACGACCTCCCAATCATCAGCCTAGCGTCTTAACCACAAGGCTACCCATTTATCTACTAACCAACTTTTTTTTTAATTGCGTGGAAGGATGAACAACCGGGTTTTGCCGCGCGCCGGCTGCCGTCAACCGGTCTCGATCCCGGGATCGATGGATTCGTAGTCAACGATGCTAACCACTGTACCACCGAGACTATATATGTAATCGAAAATGGTACTTTTGCATTATCCTCCCAACACTAATTTTTTCTTATAATGGAAGGAAAATAAAGTACGTTAGCAAAACACTTGCGGCGGGCTGTTTTTAACCTAACCTAACCTAACCTAACCTAACCTAACCCCAGCACTAATTTTTTTTATAATGGAAGGAAAATAAAGTACCATAACCAAACCAAACCAACATTATATAAAAAAATTAGTGTTGGGAGGATAATGCAAAAGAACCTCGAAAAGTTTCTAATCCATTGTATATAATTAATTTCATTGATTAATTACCTTAATGTGGATACTTTTCATATAATAATAATATTAAATGTGTTATTTGAAGGATTTTAGAGTTTGTGCATTTTCCATTGGGTAAAAGGACTTTTCAGACGCACCAGAGAGTCCCATAAGTCCCAATCTATTTTTTTTTGTTCATCCCTTACGATAAATAGATTGGGATTTTTGGATATCCTTTACTGTATATATATATATATTTTATGCCGGAAAGTGGGGCCAAGGGGAAACGTCCGCGAACAACGTCCCCCTCCATAGAGGAAGAAGAGAGCCAAAATCGAAGTCCAGGGTTTTCGAGATGCCTAGACACTCTGTATTTGAAAGATTGGAGGTCATAGACAGGGGGAAAGATGGATTGAGGAAGCTTGCTCCAGAGTTGACTGGTTGTGTAGATGAAAGACTGAAAATACCGATTAACCATTGCGTTAGAGAGTTGGACAGAAAAGGAATGAGAATGTGACGAAAGTCGGGTACTGCGTGCTCTCCTTAAAGGAGGTGGCAAGCAGTGAAAGAGTTCAGAAGGGCAGTGTCCGTTATAATAGCGATAGTAAGGAGAGAGTGAGGCAACAATGCGGCGAAGAGAGCCGGAGTGAAGACAGTCAGTAAGAGGTGGGGAACTGATGAGACGAAAGGACCATACAGGGGCAGACAAGAAGATCATTGCACAGAAACAGCAAATGATTAGGGTGAAGAAACTGCGGACCCAGTACAACACACCTTACCACTTAGAAGCTACTTTAGAAAGAGATTATACAGTATGTGATCTTTCCAGGAAAGATCATGAGAAAAAGAAACACCAGGAATGTTATGAGAAGGGGAAAGATTGAGTTCTGTATTATTGAACATAAGGGGATAGTCGTGTGAAAAATTGCAACGAGTATACAAATGTTGAAACTGAGTTTTTGAAGCACTGAAAGCCACAAGTTTTCTCTGTCCTAAGCAGAGATGGTAGAAAGATCAGAGGTCAGGAGTATCATAGCCGTCCACGCGAAGCATGGAGTGACTGGTTGAGAAGGACGCTTTGTGAAGTGGGTGGAGAAGTGAAGGGTGGAATCATCAGCATAGGAAGTACGATTTAATAGGTCATTGATAAATAAAAGGAAAAAGAGTAGGTGACAGGATAGAGCCCTGAGGAACACCACTATTAATAGCTTTAGAAGAACAATGGTCATCTACAACCGCAGTTATAGATCGACGAGAAAGGAAATTAGAGATGAAGGCACAGATGGATGGACAGAAACCGAAGGAGGGCAGTTTCGAAATTAAAGATTTGTGCCAGACTCTATCAAAAGCTTTTGATATGGCTAACGCAATAACAAAAGTTTCACCGAAATCCCGAAAAAAGGATGACCAAGAGTCAGAGAGATATGCAAGATCACCAATAGAGCGTCCCTTGCGGAATCCATACTGGCGACCTGAAATAAGATTATAAGAGAGGCGTTTAAGAACTTTCCTATTAAAGAGAGGATTCAAAAACATTAGAAAGACAAGAAATCGAAGTTGGAGTGTTGAGAGCGGTCACCCTTCTCTGGGACATGCTGAATGAAAGCGAACTTCCAGCAGGAAGAGGAAGGAAATATATTAGATGAAAGATAAAGACGAAAGTATGTGCCTGAGCAAGGTGTCAGCACGGAAGCACAGTGCTTGAGAACAACAGAAGCAGGGTGGGAAAAAAACCATGGTTATTTTAAAAAACACAAAAACCATTGGTTTAAAAAACAACATGGTTCATCTCGTTTTAATGTTTTTTTTTGGTTTGTTAGTGTTTGATTGTAATAAAATGATTTTATCTTTCCTATTATTTTATTTAAGCATTATACTAACTTTTACAAGAAAGAAACTACCTTTGTTTACACTCAAAATTATAAAACGAGCTTGTTTATTATTTTCTTCTAAATAATAGAGATAATAGTGAAAACAATTCCTTTAATACTATTCAGACTTCCGATATACCGTAATCATATTGTTCATACAAACAAAACGTGTCAATTGCGGTGACTAGGAATGCAAATTATTTTGGTAAATAAAAATTATTTAGTAAAATACCAACCAACCCTATTTGGTGCAATGGTAAACTAAATTTCTCATTTTTTTGTGTAATCGATACTTTAATAGTGGTTGGGACAACCTTTATTGTCAGGATTTCCATTGAAAAATAGTAAAATACCTCAGCTGAAAGTACAGATATTTTTTTTATGATGTTGATTGTTGACAGTGTGACAGACATAATTAAAAACTATTAGGTATTATGTACGAAATTGCTGTATGAAATTGTTAGCATTGATTTACGTTCATGCTAAGCATTAAAATATCATTAAAACTAAGAATAAAAAGCAAATACATAAAAAATAAAAAAAAATTCCCATCAAAAAAACAAAAAAAAATCATGGTTTAAACCAATCCACCCTGAAATCCTTCCTAGAGTTGAGCCCACATAGGGCAGAAAAAAACATCTTTGGAAGAGATTCTAATTCCAGACATAAGTGAGTCAGAGGGAGGAGGAGATGGAGAAACAGCACCAGAGTCGTTCAGGGTTGAGTTGGAGGCGAACGTTTAAGTGAAGAGTTCAGTTTATCAGGAGAAGAGACGACAACTGAGCCGTCAGTGGAAAAGAGGAGGGAAAGAAGAAGTAAAGTTGTTGGAGAGGTTCTTGGGTAGGTGCCGGAAAGAGCGAGAATTAGAATTAGATAAGTTTCCATAGTT
The DNA here is from genome assembly GCA_023014485.1 of Bathynomus jamesi. NCBI lineage: Eukaryota > Metazoa > Arthropoda > Malacostraca > Isopoda > Cirolanidae > Bathynomus > Bathynomus jamesi. The sequence goes on from JAJOZX010003112.1 coordinate 6,678, forward strand.
TTGTCTGATGAAGGAATTTTTAGCAAGTCAAAGAACAGAGTTTGCGCAATTCTGGGCAAAAATATAAGCGGAGTGAGAGTCAGATGCTGGATGGTGACGGTACCTTCTGAAAGCCTCCTCCTCTCTGTTGTGGATAGCATTACAGCAAGCAAAGTTAAATCAAGGTTTTTTTGCATTAGTAGCAGAAACAGACTATGTAATATACGCCTCCATGGCCCGAGAGAATCACTTCTATGATGCGGTCGGCGCACCCGGAGGGGCCCCGGCCACGGAAGCAGTAATCATTTCATGGGAAATCAAAGCAGTACAGTACTGCCTAAAGGCCTCCCAATCAGCAGCACCAAAGTGTTAAAGGCACCTCCTCTTGGGAGGATTCAAAGGCCGAATTGGAGCAATAGGACAGAAAACAGATACAAGATTGTGTCGGCGGAGCCCAACGGAGAAAAAGGTTTGACAGAGTAAGATGAGTGGTGAGAAATAAATCCAGAATGTTGAACCTATCTCCAAGGTGATCGGGGATACAAGAAGGCTGTTATATATATATATATATATATATATATATATATACAGGGCTATTCAAAATGATTCATCCGATTTCAACTGAGAATACTTCCGTACCTATCAACCGTGCATCAACTGGGCATACACCACATGAAAGAGGAAATCTCTGAGTTTTACAAGATCACCGCGAGAGGGCTCCAAAGTCACGCCGTGGCCTAGCCTAGCAACAAACAGTCAGTGTGGATGTTCGCCGTTTTCTCAACGAAGTGCTCACTCGCCGTTGGATTGGTCGCAGTGGGCCCATGACTTGGTGCTCCACAGCTGGCCCCCTAGGTCGCCGGATCTTACACCGTGCGACTTCTTCCTTTGGGGGTACGTTAAGGATACTGTGTACGTGCCACCGTTGCCCACATCTTTGGATGAGCTCCGAACTCGCATTGTTACTGCCGTAGAGTCAGTGACAACGGACATGCTGGAGCGAGTATGGGAGGAATTCGACTATCGTGTCGACATTGCTCGTGTAACTAGGGGAAGTCACATAGAGCATTTATGAGGTGAGAGACAAAATTTGGACAGTTTTTCTTTGGTTGATGTATCACAAATCACTGTATTTGTAACATTAAAAATATTCTCATTTGAAATCAGGTGAATCAATTTGAATAGCCCTGTATATATATATAATATATATATATATATATATATATATATATATATATATATATATATATATATATATTTAAAGTTGCTAAAAATTACAATATTCAAAATACTTTTTTTAATTCCGATTGTTTTTTATTTTTTTCTTATACATTAATGTTCACTGAATATAACTATTTTTAATTACGAGTACATTGAAAAGAGATCTTAAAAGAGGATCTTTATTACACAACTCTTTTCAACTATAACTTCGTCCTCAAACTAAACTACACCAGTTAACTCAACATCATGACCCTGAAAAGCGTACAAAAATATGCAGTACAGTAGATGTAGGAGTAAAATAAGCAGTAAATAAATAGTAAAAGACGTATTTGCTTAAAGATCAAACGGGAGACAATATTCGCATTTACTTCTACTGTTATATTATTTACGTACGAGTTTCGTAAGTTTGTTGGACACGCATACATTTTCAGATCTCGTTCAAGTGCATATAAATTTAACCACCCCAAATAATAAATTTATTTTATATATAAAAAAAAAGGTTATAAATTGAGTTTTTTTAACTGGTTATCTCGAGATATATAGGAAAGGGCTCGTCCTCGGTGAAACTCGTCGTGGAGCTAGTGAATGAGATCCTCAGATACGCATAAAGGCTCTTAAAATCCCGAGAAAGAGTCTATTCATTAAACGAAAGTGTTAATTTGAGTTTTCATGAACTGCCTTCCTTGTGCATGATATATTTCCTGTTTGTGATGCAAACCAAGCAAGCAATTGAACACTTGCATTATGCGTTGAATAAGGGGAAGATACAAAATTGTTTTGGGGTATTGTTGCTTCGTTGTTACGAAGGAATTAAGGATGTGTAAATATAGACGCATGATTTTATAATATATATATATATATAATATATAATATATATATATATATATATATATATATATATATATATATATATATATACACACACACACACCATTTTTGGCACTAAAAAAATCTATGTTTAACTCCATTAAACTTAATTAAAAAAGGAGCTAATATTTCAATAATTAAAAAGTTAATTAGGATAGCATCAATGTAATTATTATAAATGACAGTAGCACCATTATGCACTATATTGTAATTAATAATGTATAATATAACTGTTATATTGTATGTATTCAATATTCACTCACACACACACACACACACACACACACACACACAAATTCTGCTTTTATAATATATATATATATATATATATATATATATATATATAATATATATATATGCGAAATTGCAATCTTATAAAAAATAGTTTGAATAAACAAAATGGTATGCAAATGCGAACTGGAGAATTTGGTTTATTACCATCACTCCCAAATGGCTGAAATGGAATTACTTGAAAAGGCGTTGCATCCTATACGAGGGCAAAGACATCGGATTACATAGGTCTAATAGAAGATGTACAACGTCCAATGGAACCTATTATCAGTTAATTAAGGGCGGGATGCCATTTCCTTAGCGTGTTTTTCATTCCATGTGATGTTATGGCTTTATTAACATCATTTAACTATTTTTTTTCCTCTCTTTTCTTAATAAATTTGCATTTGTTTTCACGTTCAAATTAAGAATTCTTTTATTTGTGAAGAGATCCTTTATTCAAATTCTTTTTCTCTCGATTATACTCTTCTTCAAACTTTAGGTATCTCTTGGTTTTCTTAGGTCTCTCTCTCTCTCTCTCTCTCTCTCTCTCTCTCTTCCTTTCTTTAGCCGGTTACCATTTACTCTCTTTTCATTCGCAAGTTTGCTTAATTTCATTCCGAATTTTTCCTCTTTCCTATTTTGTTTTTTACTCCCCCTAAAGGAGAGGTGAGGCGGCCAGTTTTGTTTCTCTTTTTTTCACTCGAAGGGGAAGGCAATTTTTTTCATTTTTCTTTTTAACTGTCGGAGATTCCTTTGGGATCTCCAAGTTAGAAAACTTTGAATTCTGAATCTTAATGCCACTACGGTCAGATGTAGGTCTCTATATGACCATATACAAAGTTAGTATAGTATTCCTTGTGTAATATTTTATATATATATAATATATATATATATATATATAAAACATCCAAGAAGCTCATTTTCCCACTATATGAAGGGGTGTAGCCCAACGGTCACTCAAGCCAGAGTCGGAACAGAGTAAGCGGCGAACTCAACTCGACCCGATCTTAGCGGGCGGGAGCGCCACACCGGTCGGAGTCCGCCACCACACCCACTGAGCTACCGGGCGCCGTTTATATACATTATATTGTGTGTATATATATATATATATATATATATAAATAATACTGTATATGTGTATATATATATATATATACACACACACACACAGTATATAATGCGCCTCGGTGGTATAGTGGTTAACATTGCTGACAACGAATTCACCGGCCCCGGGTTCGAAACCCGGTGACGCCAGGTGGCGCGCAGCAAAACTCAGCTGTTCATCCTTCCATACAATAAAAGTTGGCTGGTAGTAACAAAATTGGTTGGTAGTAACAAGCTTGACCTTCGTCAGAATGACCAATTCAGGCGGAAGCAAAACCAAGGTTAACGTGTACAGGGTAAGTCAAAAGTCTGGAAACAGGATCTATGTTTTTCAATGCAAATATTCATATATATTTGCATTGAAAAGCATAGTTCCTCTGTTTTCAGACTTTTGACTCACCCTGTATATTATACACATACATACAAGTTGCTAATTTTCTCAGAAATGAATAAAACCTGTATGGAAGTAAATTTCCTTAAAATATAAGTAGGTGTACAGTTTCGGGAAAAAAGTCCGCCTACAAACAAAATTTCTAATTGGTAATATTGTTTTTTGAATATTTTTTTATCTTTGATGACAGTAACCAAATTTTAAAAACAATACTCAGTTGTTAGGGATAATTAATTTTTTGTGCTCTTCAGAGATTTTTGGTTTCTTGGCGAATTCCAAAACTATATTTTGTACATAATGTACTCGTAAATAATTTTAGAAAAGTAAAGTCAAACAGTGTGGTTATAAATTCAAATTTTATAGGGAATCCAGAATAAAGATAAGATAAGAATAAAGATAAGAATACGCGAAAAAGAAAAAATAGAAATGAATAAACGCAATGAAAAATAAGAAAACGGAAGGTCTCAAATTGTTGAAGGGATACTATAAAGAAATGAATAAATTCAATAAATTAGTGAATATATTATGAGCGAGGGAATCAAATACGAAATAAAAATGGAGGGGAAAATGATTTGAAGAATGAATTTAATAATGAATATAATTAAATAAGAGAAAGCTGATAAGCGAAAAAAAAATGGCATCACAAAGACAGGATATAAAGAATGTAAATTTAACCAAAGTAAAAATAAATACAAAATAAAACGGAGAAAAAACAAACCAAAGCAAAAATATAACGAAATAAATGAAACACGAATGAAAAAGTGAGGGAACGAACTATTCCACTCAACTTGAAAGGAACCAAACTACGTCATGGACAACTCGCTGAGGGGATTACAGGAAAGACGCATCGATTTAATTGGAAAAAAGAAAAAAAAGAAAATGTTCCTTTTTCTTTTTTAACCAAAATTTCACTTTAAAAATAAAGAAAAATTAGTCGACGAATCTGTGATCAAAGAAAACGGTATAAATATCGTGATAAAATACAAGAGAGTAAAATTACTAAAAATAAATGATACGGTGATATTAAAGAAAACTTATAATTTAAGGCGTGACTTTCATATTTGATATTTGATCGCGGGTCGTTTATTTTTTAATCGTGTCAAGTCTTGTGAATACCAAGTAAAATCTATAGTGTAAAACACACACACACACACACACACACACACACACAGCATATACTTAACTTAAAATCTGATGTTGAAGTTAAACAGTGAAATTAGTCAGCGCGTGTAACATATGTACCATAAATTTAGAGGCATGTTGGAAGGGAAGACGATTTGTGGAATACACTAAGTATGTAGTTGGAAGTATGGGGAAAGTGTACAGAGTAATTCTGGTGAGTGATCTGAATGGAAAAGCGAGGAGTTGCCTCGGATCCTGAATTGACTGGAAAACGTGGAATGATAACAACGGATACGGTAAAGATTACATTATGATGTATATGGCTGTGGTGAAATGGAGTTAAAGAAAAGCTCAGTACATTATATATGTATCCTAATGAAATTATATATCGAATACTTTCTTTACGAAATGTTGCAGAAAGCCGAAGATGGTGATAGGAAATGCCCAGTGTCACGAGGGACATCATTAAAAGCGTCCCTTCAAATGGTGAATTACATTAGTGGCACTCATAGTGCCATTATACGCGGTTACCGACTCAGAGGTGCCAGGCCTCGCCAGGCATTCGCTGAAACACAGATAACATAGCATACGTGTATGTGTTTAACACGTACTACAATACATACACATATACTTACACAGGGTGTAACAAGTCCTCAGCCATATCCCTATTTTACATTTTCTCTATGACTACAAGTCTACAATACTGGCATACCGTTCGTAGTTTATCTACTCGTATAAGGGGAGTCTCGTTAATACGTGATCCTCTATATCTTTGGTAATGATGCTGCAAGCTGATCGCACTGTGAAAGGGTACAAGGACAGAGCGACGCTTTGTGTAAAAGAGTGAAACTTTCCTACCATTATAATTTATATATATATATATATATATATATATATATATATATAATGAAAAACCTGCAAGAAAATACAAAATAAGATGCGAATAACGTTTTCAGCCCATATAATGATGAGCTCTTTTTCATTTCGGAAAGAAAACAGGACCACCAAAGTGGTCGCTGGTCGAACTAAAGCTGAATGAAGTAACTATATATAGACCTATATATGCGCCTCGGTGGTGTAGTGGTTAGCGTCGCTAACTACGAATCCATCGGCCCCAGGATCGAGACCCGGTGACGGCAGCAAATCCCAGCCGTTCATCCCTCCAGATAATAAAAAAAGAAAGCGACTGGTAGATAAATGGGTACCCTGATAGCCTATAGTGTTTAAGACGCTGGGCTGCTGGTGGGGCGTGGTTCGAATTCCACGTTAAAATGTAGGTCTAAGGTGGATATATACTGTGTATATATATATATATATATAACGGTTCGATTATGAACAATAAATTTCAGTAAATACTTTTACACTCAAAACATAATGTACTATACAATAATATCGCACATTATACGATATGTAATACAATAATATGTAACCCAATATACACTTTTAATAAAATTCACACTTCAACAGCTTAAATCGTTCGGGATTTTTTCGTTATTTAGTATTATTTAACAAAAAGTGTATTTTGATACTGTCCTACTTTTCTTTTTATTTATTTACATTTTAGTTATTATTTAGTTATTAGTTTTATCTACTTCACCATTTTGTGTATGGTCCCCTCGAAAAGAGGATATTTTTTAGGTTAAAATAAGTAATGGTATTGAGGATTTAATTTTCTCAGACGAGTTCCCTGTTTCGTGCATGGTCTGTGTGTAACCATAAAAGTTTCACAGGGAACCATTCTGAGTTGTCATTATATATATATATATATATATATATATATATATATTACTCATTAAGTGTAACCTAACCTAAATATGCCTACCTTAAATACCTTTCTAACTTGACCAAAACCTATCGTCTACTAACTACCGAAGGGATGGGCATGCGAAGTTCATTTCGATACGTATACTTATATACCCATATTCTTTAAATTTGCATTTCTATACCTATATCTCGTTAAAAATATTATACCCATATACCCTTCAAAACAGTAACTTCTATACCCATAATGCATCACTTTAAAATAATGAAAGGGTATTAATAATATACAAGATTTTGTAATTTCGATTCTTCTCACAAACTCACTCTCTACCTTTTGAGAACTAAAGTGGAAGGTGAAAGACAATGTAGAAAGAACGACCTATGTTTAGGCTCTATTTTTTATTCTTTTTTTTTTAATGTTTTATTTGCAAAGAAGAATACTTGAAGTTATTCATTACGCATCGTTACAGTCATTCTATACTTTGTTCAAAAATTTATTTCTGTACTTACGCCTTCATCTACTGCATACCATACTTTATCTACACTGTACTTATATTGGTATGCCATCCGTGATGACTACCCAACTTAATGTAACCTAAACTGATCTGGATTCGGTGTTAAATACATTGGGTATATATAATTATAGAATAGGAGCTGACTGACATTTATCTGACCAAGGAAAAATGCCTCTTCTCAAAAGCAGCAGTTAAGGGATACAAAAGGATAGGAACACCCTTCAATAATAATTACAGACGCACACACACACACACACATATATATATTATATTATATATAATATATATATATATATAACCGGTTATTCAATATAGCGATAGTAAAAACACGATCGGAGTGTCGTTGTGTTATCAGAGGACGCCATAAAAGCATGTAAATCTCTCGTTCTTGATAATTTCGTTAAACAGAAGACGAAACGAGACATTCATTAACGAAACAATTATAAGACGAAGCAAAAAAGGAGGATTTATTTATCTATGAATAATGTATATAAAAAAGGATTTAATTTTGAGACTAGATAAGGAGTCACTGTAGTGATTGAAACGTTTTAATTTTTATAATGGTGATTTACAATAACGCATCTTTTCTTATCGTAACTCTAGGTTAAAAATTTGATGGTAGCAGTGACTGAAGTGCTAAATTATTAACTTAGTAAATATATGAATATGAAATATATATATAATATATATATAATATATATATATATATATATATATATATATATACAGGGTGTTTCAGGAGGAGCAAGGTCAATACTTCAGGAGGTGATAGTATCAGTCATTGTGAGGAAAAAAGTTCATATGAACATGTGTCTAATTCTGAATGGTTACAGAGATAGAGCTGTTGAATCTGATGCGCGCGCAGCTCTTCCTCCCCTTTCCCTTCCCTATAACCTTGGACCATATAAGCTGTAATGTAAGCATGTAACATAAGCCAATCGACAGCTGACTGTTGTGAGTGACATTGTTTGGTGTTTGAAGCAGTGTTAAGACTGCCACACACCTTCACACATGCCGAATATGCAGATATGGTGTATGTCTACAGTTTTTGCGATGGAAGTGCAACAGCTGCTGTTGCAGAATACCGTCGACGGTTTCCGAACCGCAGAATTCCGGATCGAAGAGTGTTTACCAGGTTTTCAACACATTGCGTGAGCTGGGTACACTTCCCAGCGCTCATGTTTCATCTGAACGTGAAGGTCAACAAGATGTGGATGAAGTGGAAAACATTCTTCAGTTGGTAGAGCATAGTCCTACTACTAGCTCACGAAGAATTTCTACACGTCTCGGTGTATCACACACAAGAGTATGGCGAACATTACGTGAGGAAGGCTTGCATCCGTATTATGTACAGCGTGTACAACACCTTCAACCAGGAGACGCTGCCATGCGACTGGAATTTTGTCATTGGGTAAATGCTAATCGCCGATTGCTTCGATTAATACTGTTCACCGATGAAGCTACTTTCACCCGTGACGGTATCAACAACACTCGTAACTCTCATCGGTGGTCAGATGAAAATCCAAATGCCACTGTGGAAACAAATTTTCAACATCGCTTCTCTGTCAATGTGTGGTGCGGTATCATCGATGATCAGCTGATTGGCCCTGTTACTTTAGAGAATCGTCTTACAGGACAAAGTTACCTAGAATTTCTGCAAAATGAATTGCCAGGACTATTGGAGGATGTTCCTTTGGCTACATGCGCTGGTATGTACTTTCAGCATGACGGAGCTCCTCCACATTCTACCCGTCTGGTGATGCAATACCTAAATCAAACTTTCCGTGGTCGATGGATCTGCCGCGGTGGTCCCATTGAATGGCCCCCAAGGTCTCCAGACCTCTCTCCGTTAGATTATTGTTTGTGGGGTGGATGAAAAGTCAAGTTTACAAAAGAAAGGTGGATACACGAGACGAATTGCTCGCGCGCATTTTGGATGCTGCTGCCCGAATTAAAGGAACGTCAAGATCATCTCAGACGAACAACACGCGATCTTCGCACACGAGTTGCAAAGTGCATTGAGGTTGACGGTGGGATTTTCGAAAACGTATTGTAAACTGTAACAAATTTGTCATTTCTGTATCTGATACCATTCAAAATGCCAATGTTTAAACATTAAATGTTAGAAACAGTAATTGTTTTCTCTTTCTTGATTACCATTAACAATGCTTTTGTATTTGTAGATTCAAACAGCTCTATCTCCGTAACCATTCAGAATTAGACATGTTCATATGAACTTTTTTCTCGCAATGACCGATACTATCACCTCCCGAAGTATTGACCTTTCCTCCTGAAACACCCTGTATATATATATATATATATATTATATATATATATATATATGTTCAAAAGTCAAGCACCATAGTCACATATAGCTTATTTATTTTTTACTCATTGCTATGGTGCCTGACTTTTGAACAACTCTGTACATATACAATATATATTATATATACTGTACTGTACTGTATTATGTTAGTTAATTTCTATGTACAGTATATAGTGTATTCCTTTTGCTCACTATAAATAGTTATTATGGAGCACAATTACATTCCTATGGTAATTATCAGATAAGACGAGACATGGCTATCCTCTTTGGCATTCAATGAGAGACACTTTGTTCCCTGAAGGATTTCCCTCCTCCTCTGAAACCCAACCATATATATATATATATATATATATATATATATATATATATATATATATATATATATATGTGTGTGTGTGTGTGTGTGTGTGTGTGTGTGAGATGTAATCTTGCTTGCACTAATGACTGAAGATTCAAACATAGAATTAGTGAATGGTATTTAATAAGCTCGGGGATATTTACTGTATAAGCCTTTGATGTAAATATACTCCGGGACATTATACGTTATTTATCTAAATTGGACCGCTTCATCGCTTTTCATACTTTTCCCAGCCGATAGATGGCGCTACTCGATAGGGAGATGAATTGGAATTCTTTCACAGACGATATTTGAAGACTCTCTCTCTCTCTCTCTCTCTCTCTCTCTCTCTCTCTCTCTAAAGAAAGTATTTCTGTGATTTATTATTTTACAGGGCTTGGGACGCATCAGAATGAATATAGCTTATAGTCGCCTTCCAATCTGAAATGACTTTACATATATATAAATGGCTGATATTTATAAGTCAGCGTCTAGAGAAACTTAAGTCTACTGAGGAAAAGTGAGCATCTTAAGGTTTAAAAAAAATAGTTAAAAAGAGTTAATTTATAGCCAATTCTCTATAAGGACAGGAGAGAGTTTGATAATGTAAGAAGGAACCCGTGTTATTTATTGATTCAAAATTAGGTATACTTTTATCTCGAGATAGTGAGGAGGGAACGTCATTTTTCGAGATTACTTGAATCGTTTCTGGAAGAACACAGTCATAGATTAATACCTTTAATTAAAAATTTGAATAAGTGATAACACTAATATATTTCTACTTTATATATATATATATATATATATATATATACGAACGTTCTATACACATTCAGCTCCTGAGAGTAACATCTTTATACGAATTAAAATCAGCTGAAAACAGACTTTCATTTTTGTTCCCTTGGAAAAAGCGCGCGTGAGATCAACAAAAATTATAATTAATTTCTTCAACAAGCGACCAATTTGAACAATTAACATACGTAAGTGGAGACAAGTTACGTGATCTTCTTCAGTTAATAAAAAACATGGGACATGTTCATATTTTAATAGCAAAAATTAAAGGTTATTGTTTTGCATATGTATACATCATATGTGTATTTTTAATAAGCAAAAGTAAATGGTATATGGTTATGTGGCACACACACACACACTTATATATATATATATATATATATATATATATATATATATATATATATATATTATATATATATATAAATATAAAAAGTCAGTGATGTTGTTAAGCATGGTTCATTTTAAAACTAAATACTTAAAGAAACGACACAATCCCCAAAGCCTGAAACGGAAGACATCAAAACTGACAACAGTGAAAACTGACAACACTGAAAACTGACAACACGCACTAAAACTTAAAAAAACACGAAACCTAAAACATGATAAAACTGACAACATGAAAACGGTAAACTCCAAATAAAACTGACACCACTAAAGGAAAACTTTAAACCTGACAATAATAAAAAATGACAACGAGTGACAACACAATGAAGGAAAAACGTTGGACTTGTCAACTCTTAAGCTGGGTAATATTATCTTGTTTATTTTGTCTCGTATTTCATTCAGTATTAGATTTTCACCCCAAAAGAACAATTTCAAGATAACTTGCGCAACTTATGTATATTCGATGTTTCACAAATACTGATGATTTCTTAACTAGGAAATAACTAAACTGTACTAAATACAGGGTGTCCACAAAAGAATCGTTCAAATTCTATTTAAAATAAGATAAATTTGGGACAGGATCTAGGTGAGGGAAGCTATATTTTTGGGACCTCTTTGTGAGTGACCCGTTGCCCACGTCGGGCTAGCATCATGAAAAAGAAAAAACTATAGTATTTGTCATTTACCATTACTTATTCGGACTATAGTGGATTTAATTTTCCTAGAAGAGTTCCTTGTTCCATGCACGGTCTGTGTGTATCATAAAAATCCTCAAGGAACCAGTCTGAGTTCATTCCCATATATATATATATATATATATATATATGCGCGCGCTTCGGCGGTGTAGTGGTTAGCGTTGCTGACTACGAATCCATTGATCCTGGGATCGAGTTCATTCCCATATATATATATAATATATATATATATATATATATATATATATATATATATATATATGCGCGCTTCGGCGGTGTAGTGGTTAGCGTTGCTGACTACGAATCCATCGATCCTGGGATCGACACCCTGTGACGGCAGGCGGCGCGCAGCAAAACCCAGCTGTTCATCATTCTACACAATAAAGAAATTGGTTGGTAGATAAATGGGTACCCTGAGTAGCCTAGTGGTTAAGACGCTGGGCTGCTGGTGGGGCGTGGTTCCGATTCCACGTTAAACTGCGGGTCTAAGGTGGAGTGACAAGCGTGACCTTCGTCAGAATGAACAATTCGGGCGGGAGCAAAACCAAAGGTGTGTGTGTGTGTGTGTGTGTGTAAATCAATTCTTCTCCCTTATCAATCACACACCATAATTTTTCAAAAACTTATTCTATATTTTATGCTTGAATTTAGTAACTACGCCACGAAGCGTTGCCATCACAAGAAAATAAGAAGTATAAGATGATAATGTATTTGCTTAGTTAGCGACATAATCAGATAAAAATGATTTAACAAGATTTAACTTCTTATTATATACAAAAACCTTTCATTTGTTTTTCCTCAAGACACGAAATATTGTTTGCAAGAATTCTCGCTTGCTTTCGGTTTCATTATAGTTGGGTTACTTTAATTTCGCATATTTTTGTACATCATTGTATAATGTATATGCATGTTTGCTTATTTATTTATTTATTTGTTTGTTTCTCTGTATGATTCTCTTTAGGTTTCAAAAGATCGTAAACATTCCAGACATTAGACATTATTCATAGGTTCCGTTCCGTAAAACTGTGGTTTTAGTTACTTACGAGCTCTTGGAATATCACCAACGACGTACATTACTCGGGTTTGGTGCTCTCCTAGCGTGTACGAGTAAGGCAGAGAAAACAGATATCTCGGAACTTTATGGAGGAGTTAGTATTTTAGCGACGAGTTTTAATGTACTCAAGAGTATTTTTCATAAAAGTAATAATTTAAGTGGGAAAGAGGATTACTTACTATAAAAAGTAAATGTTAATTGCGCGAATTAAGTGAACACAAAGACGACTTGCAAGTTGGGGTGTTGCGTAAAAACATGCGCAAATATACAGTATATTGTTAGAGTTATTTGAAGTTTGATTTTTTGTTTCGATGTAAACCCTAAACCGGGTGAAATTCTAAAAACTAATTACTGTATAGTGTTCCAAAGCGTTCTTTTTCCATTCACTAAAATGGAAACGAAAAAAAATACCATTTTCCCGTATTATTCGCCAATAAATTCTCACTCGCAAACAGTCCGTGCTGAATCGTGAATTATATATATATATATATATATATATATATATATATATATATATATATTATAAAAAATTGGTTGGTAAATGAATGGGAACCCTGGGTAGCCTAGTGGTTAAGACGCTTGGCTGCTGGTGGGGGCGTGATTCGGATTCCACGTTAAACTGTAGGTCTAAGGTGGAGTGACAAGCTTGACCTTCGTCAGAATGAACAATTCGGGCGGAAGCTAAAACAAGGTTAATTCAGTGGGACGTCAGTTTGAATTTTCGTGTAAATGGAATTTATAAAAAATTTTCCACTTTTGCACTTAGGCATTTTTTCTGTTGAATCTCAAAGTAAAAGAATTACGTATAAGAATACAATGAAGAATAGTGGAAAAAACAAAAAAAATTTAAATAAACTCATATTTATTCAACATTCAGTGAATCAAAAGCGGCAAATGATAAAAAATAACGAAATGAGGCAAAAATAAATAAGGAATCCCAAAATCTAAAAGAAAACGTATCATGGAAAAAGCTTCAAATTGCACTGGACAAGCATTTTCATTTTGAGGAACGTTTTCCAATCTAATATACTATTTCAGAAATGAAGCCTTTTATATATATATATATATATATATATATATATATATATATAACAGTTTTTTTGCGCACACCTACAGGTCGCTTCAATTGGTGTAGAACAATGCGGTTTTCACCATTCGATGCGTCTTTTTATCGTGCAGTGCCCATGCTAAAAAAAAATTCCCTAACATAATTCCTTCCCCCCCTTTTAGGGGTACAGTTCTTTCTATGCCTGTACACGCATTTTTTTAATTTTTCATTTTTAATCATAATTTTGGCACAAAATAAGTCAATATTTACTAAACATTTAATATCATTCGATTCACAAAAGATTTATTTATCGATTCAATTTAAAAAAGTATATATTTTTAAAATTCATAAAGAACTTTTTGCAAAAAACTAAAAACAAACATACATTTTTAAAATTCAATGATTTTTATACAAAATATTTTGATATTTTTAAAATTCAATGATTTTTATACAAAATATTTTTATATTTGTTATAATTTTAACATTTTTCGATTCACAAAAGATTTCTTTATCGATTCAATACAAAAAATTACATTTAAAACGGGCAATTTAAATAAACACGAGTTTAAAGTTAAACGAGCCACACTCGAAATTATTTACCGTGACTTTTGTGCGTTTTATTACTGTGGCTTTTGTACAAATAATTTTACGTATACACAAACAATTTGATAGGATAGTGATTTATCATTCTATTTTTAGTTGTCATAGAAATACGTTAATTAAGTTATCTGTGTGTGTGTGTGTGTGTGTGTGTGCATATATATATATATATATATATATATATATATATATATATAGAGAGAGAGAGAGAGAGAGAGAGAGAGAGAGAGAGAGAGGGTGTTATCAAATTATGTTTCATAAATTAGTATACATATTCAGGACGTGAAAGTGAACAAAAAAGTTCCTATGAACATAAATCTACAATCGCTTCGTTTCCGAGATACATTGCGTTTTTGCCGAGGACAATCCAATTAAAATGAGTCCTTAAAGTTTATCAAAGTTTATTTACAGGAAGTGCTTAAATGGTTTCCCTGCATCAGAGTACATACATGGGCGGCATGGTTCCGCCGATTGGCCACCCAGGTCTCCGGACCTAAATGCAATTGACTTTTTTTTGTGGGGTTATTTAAAAAAATCTTGTATCTCTCTATTTCCCATTCAGTGTCATTCAACATTCCCATTCCTATCCGCGATCCGTAAGTGGGAATGCTCGGAGTGAAATTCCAGATTTGGGAAAAGATAAAAGAAAAAAACAAAAAAAACTGCGAAGCAATTCGAAGCTCCAGCGATGTTTTCTATATAGAAAAATGGATCGATTTGAAAATTGCCTCTTTTGAGATTCTCACCGATTACTTCCCACTCATTAATTATCATTCCCATTCTCATTCACGGTTCGCGAGTGAGAAGGCGCAAAGTGAGAAATCCACATTCGACAAGGAGAGTTTCTCGATTTGGAAAACAATGTAATTTCCATTCGCGATACAGACGCCAAATGGAAATTGTTGATATTTCCTAACCTAACTGAACTTAACCTAAATTAACTTAGCATTAGCCTAACTTAATCTAACCTGGGCCAAAGTAACAAAGCCGTGGATGAGAATGAGAATGGCATGAAACGAGAATAGATCGATTTGAGTCTTTCCGATTCTCATTTATGGATTTCTCGTTCTTGGCCGAAGAATGAAATGGTAAGGCAAAATTTGGGAAGAAGCTTATAATTTTTCGTAGGATTATGAGTATGGCCTCATTGAACGTTATTCTCACTTCATTCCGCGTCTAAGAATGAGAATCTCAAATGAGGCAATTCTCAAATACATCTATTCTCATTTCGTGCCATTCTCATTCTCATCCACGGCTTTCTCAACTTAGCTCGGGTTAGATTAGTTTACGTTAGATTAAATTAGGTTAGGTTAAAAAATATTAGTCATTCTCATTTCGCGCATTTATTGGGAATGCGAATTCTTTCTCGTATAAAAAAAAATCTTTTCTCAAATGTGGATTTCTCACTTTGTACATTTTCACTCGTGAAGACCTTAAATGGGAATGCTGATGGGAATAACACAGAGTGGGAAATAACCGGATTATACGCCAACGGGAATTAAAGCGAAGAAATTTTTTGTAGGAGTAGCACTTAGGTATGAACAGCGATATATATATATATATATTAATACAAAATACCATATTGTATGTCACTATTCGCCATACGTGGGATTGAGAACCGTCCTTCATATCTTTGATATATAAAATCGCATAACAAATTTATGAGGTCCTCTTAACAAGCGTCACAATATGAGCTTTGCAAATCCTTTTATTTGTAAGAAAAAATTATAAAAACAAATATTCACGTTTTTTTTCAAAACATTAACTTCTACAGTTAAAGTTGGAGCATTGCTGATAATTATTTGGAGCATTGTAATGAAGCACACAAGCAAGAACAAAGACATAGTTTGAACCACAGAGATTTCTTCGTTGGAATGCGACGAGTTACGAACTTTTATTATTCCCTCCTCCATGAGAACAAAAGTCTTCCCTCAAGACCCCTCACGCCCCCTCAGGATCATCGTCATTAATTAGGATTATTACTATTCAGAAGCGAAGGGATGTTGTGTGTGTGTATATATATATATATATATATATATATATTGCCCAACGGAGATTATCTCAAGAAACTTTCATCCCATTGTAGGACTTTTTTCTCCGTTCCTTGCTATAGGCATTTAGATGCCCAGTTGGGTCATTATTACATCCCGGTTACGTTACACTATAGAGTTTGTTGCAATAGCTTTGAAGTAAATTTGGAGATAAGATAGAGCACCATAGTAACGCCGGGCATTGTAAAAACACGGTATACCCAAACCTGGCAGTTTGTTTCCTCTTCAGACAGGAAATAAACGTGAAAAAGACCAGAAAATAGGAAGTAATGGTCCTCCATTCACGAATAAAATGCACGAAATACATTCCAAATATAGAGAAGTAATACGACTAACACAACCTCAATCAAAACAACATCAACAACAAACATTTACAACCAAGTTACTAAAGGCGACAATAAAAATTATTCGTCCATCGCAATTAAACGAACCTTTCACTCCAAAACATTACATAAAAATATAATGGAAAAACTTACAGTATAAAACAAAGCTGAAAAACGAACTGAAACTCCGCTTCTATTACTATTTAACTAAGAGGCCATAAAGACCCCTATTAGTACTTGATTACGAGGCCATAAACGTTTCAACAAAAACCAAATATGCGTCAATTTGTCAAGGCTCGTTAGAAAAATGTTTTTAAGGGCTGAAGAAAATATTTTTAAGCAAAATATAGAGAGGTTCGCAAAGATTAGGTCATTGCCTCCAGGAAGGAAAGTACAGTATACAGTTCTTCACAAACTCTTTCTGACACTATATATATTATATTATATATATATATATATATATATATATATATATATATATATTAAATCATGATATATATATAAGTCATGATAAAAATTTATGCAATTTTCCAAGTACAAATTACAAAATTGCTATATAGAAGTTATTATTACTATTACTGTCACCAAAAAAAAGGAAGCATACAGTGCTAGATTAAGAAGAAATAAACAAATGTTTATGGCCACTCAAGGTCAGCCAAGGAGAAACACAGACTAATTAAATTAAGGAACTCGGTATAAAATGACATAATACTTACATTTAAATAAACTTAAATTGTGTGCGTGACTTCATAAAGTCGTCGAAAACATCACATGAATTCAATTACGCTTAAAACGCTGCAAATAATCCGAGTAGTTTAGTTATATATATACACACACACACACACACACACACACGTGTGAACTTGAGTATAATGCTTAGTTTCAACTTAAAAATTAATTGAACAATTTTCTTGACTACTCTATCAGGTAATACGACTGTACATTCACTTAACCGCGGTATTTTTTTGGGGTTTTACTCCGTACATTTACAAATAAAACCATTTGGACTATATCACTATTCAAGGGTTTACTACTCAAGAGTGCTTATGAACCGGTTTGCCTTTAAAACCAACGTTGAAAACGTAGATTACGCAAAGATAATCATTTTACATACGCAAAAACAGAGTTATTTAACGCAAAATCACAATTTACGAATCACTTCAAATTTGTCGCACTACTTTTCCCAGAAAGAAAACTGAAATAGGAGCAATTTATACTTGGTATAACTACTCCCACTATGCGAACAGACACAAGCAGAATGATGCACAAATTCTCCTCTGTTCAACAGCCAAGAAGATCGAGGGAAGAGTCCATCCCTGACGGAGACTAAAAGGGTATTGAGGGGAACTCAACCCTCAATGAATGCCAAGGAATGCTAAGGAAAGTCGAGGAGGAGGAGGAGGAGGAGGGCCAGCGCGCGTCCCATTCACTAGGATGCGTCTGAGTCTGCCCTCGGATGCCAGTGCGATATTAATAT